>UELU01131710.1:0-207645 GCA_900490025.1 Megastigmus dorsalis
AGTCAATACTATTTGGCGGCTTGAGTAGACATATTATAAATATATTATATATATATTAATTTTTCGTTTATTCATTTTTACATTATTTTTTTATCTCATAATTTTAAAATCAAATCGGTCTTAATTTTATCGAATTTTATTTACGTAATTATAGGTTAGAAACGCGGATCGGATTCTGCTACACAACTCTCTCGCCAGCAGAAACTGCGGACGTCGAGTCGCAGATACAGCGACGAGTGTCTTTGCGGATGTGTGTAGCAGTTTTAGCGGGCGAGGATCAGTCATATTAGCGGAATTTTTTTTTCCGTGCAGATAACACTCTTACGATTCTTATTGCAGTTTTGATCATCGGATATTTGGTTTCTATCGCAGTCTTTATCTACGAGTTTGTCTAATATATTATAATTTATCGTAAAGATCTGTGAAAAAATAAGCTGTACGTTTAGAGCAAGCAACTCTGCAAATATTCACTTTGATGAAAAAAAATTTCATTATTGATTTGAGAGTTTAATGTAATCCATTTACTAAAGTTTTCATAGAGAAGCTCTTTTCCTGGCAAATATCTATGGATGCTCATCTGTAGTGCTTTTTAATATTATAGTGTTACATGCACCGCACCCCATGTACTAGTTTGAAAGCTGAGAAATGTATATTCTTGAGAAGAAAAACAAAGCGAGAAAGACAAAATTTATATTTTTAGTTTGCGACTGAGTACTTTTCGCAGATAAAAGTATACAATTGCATATTTGATTTAGAATTTTCCGTAGAAGGTAAAAAGTGTTATTTTAAAGTGTTCTGCATCGTAGTCCGCTTCTTCAGGCTTAGTACAGTGTAACTCATACTTGCCATCGTACCGCGGCTACCGCGACACTCGATACATCTGGTCGGAGCGACTCTTAAACAGTATAACTCTATGTATATATAAATTAATGAATATACTATTCGAACTATGAGTATTTTTCCCTAGCTTACAAGTTGTCTCTAATCTAGTATTTTCTAGTTTATGTGTAAAGACCTTCATAGTTTACATTGGCACTTAAATTAGATTACTACCAGCCCATAAATCAGTTAAATGTATAAATAAATAGTGTGCGATCTAGAGCAAAGCTAAACTTCCATCCTGGCGTTACAAGCGGCAGATTTTGGCGCACGAAAACTGAAAAGTCAAAGAATTTAAAAAGGAAAAGAAATGAATTCTCGAAGCTCATGTGCGAGCTGCTGCGGCGTCGGTACACTTTTTCACCTAGGGGAAAAACTAACGAGCGCTCATCCTGAAACAGCCAGGCGGCAGAATGAAAGGTAAACGTCGCAGCTCTGAATTTTATATAAGTTTCAATCTGATATTTCAATTTGCAGGCGGAGAGCTGAGCGGCGGCACGCGAATATAGACGCGATAGAGAGAGAGAGTGGCTGCTCACTTCTAATTCGATTACCTTGCGCTCGCTCTTCTCTCTTGATTTCGCGAAAGAGATAAATTTTTGCCGCGATCTTCCGATGAAAAATTTATATTGAGAAAAAGTTCGGTGAGCAGTTTGCCCGGACGACGCCAGCTCCCTGTCTATTTGTCTTGCAATTTAAGGGGCTTCGAGACTCAAAGACTTCTATTGTATATGATGTTCGGTAGTAGTATGACTCAAAATTTATTATATTTGTAACCAAGTTGGTTTATAAACTAATTGTGCTATATTTAATTCTAGTTTACACTCAAGCTTAATTTTTATCAAAAAATCTAGTGCAGTAAATTTAGTAAAATGTTGTACAAATATGATTTGGTAAAATTTTATAATTTGAAGCCTGAATTATACTTATCAAAATAGTTTTTCAACTGCAATTAAAACGATTAAAGTATATATTGATCGCTAAAAAGAACTGCACAGCTGTTTTAATTAATTTTATTACTATTACATGTTATTTTAAAAAGATAAATATAATGTATTATATTTAAGATGAAAATCATTTCAAGAGATAAAACATTTTTCTAACGCATGCATTTTTATCAACGGGAACATATTATGTATTATTTATGTAATAACAATACAATGTATACAAATAGAAAATTATTTCAAATAATATACAACGAATATAAATTAATTATTTCTTATCGCAATCATTTATTTACACGGAAACAAAGGCTGAGTGCAATGAGTCACTTACGAAGCGATTATGAACATGTCAGGTATAAACTTGACAAAGTCCAGCGAATATTTGATTTTTATAAATATTAAAATATAGTCAAAATATAGTACTGGACAAGTATGCGCTTCACGTACTTTTATAAACAATAAGTTCACATTTTTCCTTGAAAACGGTCATATTGGCTTTAGCCAAAAAAATGACCGAAACGTCGGTGTATAAGATTTAATAAAATAAAGTTGTATTTGATAAAATAGTCTTTTCTTATTATCATCGCAAAGTTCGATTTTGTGCACGTGTTGCGTACAATATTTTTCCATACAACGTGCGCAAAGGCAGATTTTCACTCGCTTCGCTCGTACGGGAATGACCTACGTTGCGCACTCGTATCGTAATGTACTATTTCTGTATTAAATATTTTATTACCGTATATTGTCGCATAAATTATTACCGTAATATTATCACTTAAAAGATAAATTCATTATAATGGAAATGTACTATAAGTATCTGTGCTTTTTTATTCTATGCCATAAGCCAAAATCTAAGCTGCCACCCAAATAAAGTGCCTATTACCATCAATATACACGCCCCCAAAACACGCCCTCTACTTTTAGCGAGATCGGCAGAGATTCACTCGGCGCATTCTCTCCTGTCTCGTTCTTTTTCGCAACCCTCGGACTCCACCGCTAGTGCACCCCACGAATGTACATAATTAATCGAGAGAGACTTGTAGGGTGAGTCTAATTGATGCGGGCCCCGCGATAGAGGCGCGACGACTCTGGACAAACGAGCTTCCGCTTTTGCGAAAAATCGCGCGTGTCGTGAGAGGGTAAACGTTCGAGTCCTATATGACTGCAATGTTTGTGCATCTATACGGAAGGTATATGGACGGCCGAATCTCTTTGGAAGTGCTTCTCATCTTTTTGTAAATAATTAAACGGGATTCCTTGAGCGGCAATTTATGGGGGTCGTATTCTGTATCGTTTGAGTGAAAAGATAAATATGCAAGGGATAATGTTTATTAAAGATTCGAGCTATCTCGTTTTCCACGATTATTCTTTTCGTAAATTTAAAATTTTTAATTGCATTAAAAATTATTATGAAATATACATTTATATACATTATGAATTTAAACTGCTTCATAACTGCACTATTAATTTAGGAAACACCATTATTTGATACCTAATGTTTTTGTGGACGTAGAATAGTTATTGGATTGACATAGATAAACCGACGTATAATCTGTATTAAATATATATACTGCACGATATTATTGTTATTGCTATACTGCAAATAAATACAAAATGTTTTTTTTTTATTTTATGGACGGTATTATTTTTGAAACATTGATGTATTCATGGAGCATACATTTTCTTGTAATCGTAAAAATCTAAAATTCACGAATTCAGAAATTTTGATTTTGTTGCAGCATTTTATAGATTGGAAATCAAAGAAAAAAAAGTATTAAAGGATTCGATTATACTGAAAGTTTGTCTCTGTAAATATTATTCAGCTAGCTCACAGATTTCACATGAAAAAAGGAATCAAAATATATCCTAAATTCGTTGCAGTACATAAATCTACATTACCCATAATACCTATTTAATAGAGTTCGTTTTTCCTTAGATAAATATCTGTCTTTTATGTGTACAAACAATTTAATAGAATATTAAAAATTATTACTTATCGTTGCTTCAAAACTTATCCAAAACCGGCATATTATCTAAAAAATTGCACATTATTCATTGACTCTCCACACATCACCGACAAATAAATTGCCCCACTTATTTTTCCTTCACTTTTCTCCAGTCCAGCTGATTAAAAGGCTCTCTAATCTCCTGATCGTATTCGCATAAAGTGCGCCAAGATACCGCGTCCGTACTAAGAGCAAAAAGACTCCCCCTCCCCTCTTCATTCCCCTCTCTCTCACTTCCTCTCCACCTCGTCGGTCATAAAAATTCCAGTAAGTAAATCTCATTCTCTTCCTTTCACATGCAAATGCGCGGTAGTACTCGCGCACTCGGCTGTCAGTCCCCTGGATGAATTTTCACCGTCACGCCGAGATTCAAGAGGAGGAAGTGCACGAGGCGAAAGACGATCTGCATCTGCGCGGTGGCTGCGGCGGCGGCGGCGGCGGCGACGTCGCACGCGACTCTATGGCCGAGTACTATGGTTACAAGGAAACAGGGGATTAGAACTCCTCGAAATGAGAAAATAGTGTCTGCCATTAACGGAAAGCAGCTTACCTTATATCTATAATGCGTCTGACTTTCGCGCTTTTCATGGTGAGAGAGACCTAATAGGAGTACTTCGTGGTTGATCTTGCCTTTAAAATTAGTTGGTGATGAAATTCGATTCATTGATGTCAAAAAAATACACCGAAAAAAGGACTCCAAAGGACTGTCAAAAGCCTAGTTTTATCTACCGGATTCTAAAGAAATGATTCTAAGTAGAATCATACTTTGATCTACCGAAATTCCAAGACCCCATCCAGTTATGTATTGTACACTACAAAGCGAAGTTACAAACCAATATTTATATGAGAAACTTTAAAAAAAAATTTTATACTTTGTGCCCTGTGGGATTCTCATCGACATATCAAGTACTATCTTTTAACCTACTGAATAAAATTCAAAAAGTTTAAAAGAATTTAAATATTTTAATTTATTTATTTAATATTTTTATCCGTTGCTTTAAATGTAATTTAAAATATCAGAGACGTAAAATTCCCTTTTTTGAATATTGTATATGAATTAATGTGAGTACATTAACTACAGTAAGACTTGTTAAAAATTAATTTTATCAACCGTAATTCTGAGTTATTTTTAATTCAATACATTTATCATTTATTACGTATATATCATTAAAATAAGAAGAATATTTTTAAATAATTTTGCATAAATTACAGTAAGCTTATATGTTCCTGGTAACTGTTTATTGATTTCAACACAAGATACATTAGTTAGCAAGGAAGGGCTTCGAATGTTCGATTTTGTGAAATATAATGGAATGCCCACTGCAACGAAACCATACATAAAATTCAGCATACTTAGAGTATACAAAATTACATTTCACAGTCAGAAAATACTCTACGAATATAAAATACGTTATCGAAAATTTAAAATAATAATGCACGTTACTAGCTCTTCTCACAAATAAGTGTAGACCAAATTAAGCCATACCTTTCAAAATAAAATACCCTAACTCAATTTACTCTTACGAAACAGTAATTTGCTCGCATAATTAGAAATCCCTTTGTAGAATCATCATTGCATTGCCCAGTCAAATAAAATTATCAATAAATCCATCAAAAAATCGTCAAAACCAAAATATCTCAACGATCTTTCAAATATGTACCTCCGCTAACCGTCCGCTTATCAGCCGTTTCAAAATCCCCTCCAGTTATCTTTCCTCTCTTTCCTTACTCCCCGTAATTTTCTCCCTTCGACTCAGTCTCTCGTCTTTCCCTATTCTCCTCTATATAGCTTCTCAGCTTTTTCCGCAGTCGGACGGCAGCTGCTGCCGGCGATTCACGCTGAAACACAGCGATCCGCTAGGCGCGAGAGATGCGCTTATCCGTGCCGAACGATCTCAAAAAGTCGCGCCAGCTATTAAAGGAGCTGCACGGGGATAGAGAGGCGGAGAGTTTTACCGATAATGGCAGGCTGCGTTTCACTGGATTCTCTCTCTCCCCCCCCCCTCTCTCTCTCTCTCTCTCTTCTGTGCCGAAGCAGACGAATCGTTGTGAAACCAAAAAAAGATTTAGGTAAATAAATGTTATTCATTCTAAAAACAAGGAATCTCTGATATGAGAAGTAGATGGAAATAGAATGAGATCATGGTGGTCAGCAGGTGAAATGGGTCGATTACTTCTGGATGTTCGAACTTATGGAAATATGTAGATGTTACAAAAATGAATGCGAAGTGTATACGGGTTAGATGCTAGTGATAAAATATTGAGTTTATGCATATTTTAGTGCTACTTCGGATGCGAATAAAATTTGTTAATAATAAAATAAAAATATCAAAATCTAATGGTAATATTGCTTCAATTGAAGATTAACATATAATTAAAAAAAACTATTTAACGCGATTTATAATCGCGTGCGCAAGAGGGTTAAATAATGAAAAGCCAGCTTTTATATAAAAACAATGAAATAAAGAACCATTACTATAAGAATTATGTATATAATACTTCACAATTTCACAATTCTTGAGCGGTATTTGCTTCCTTTCAATTAATATTTACCAAACATTTAAAAAACAGATCCTGCACGCACACTAAACTGAAAAAGCTCGGGACGCCGCAACAAATTCACGAAAAATACACATAGAAACAATAAGCTCAGGAAAATGGTAGAGAGAGAGAGAGAGAGAGAGAGAGAGAGAGAGAAAGTTGAGCCGACTAAAAATCCAACTGGTTTAAAAGCCTCCAGCCGCGGCAAAGCACTCGCATCCTCAAGATTTCTGCCCTCGCCGCCGCGGCGCGGTGCGCTCGCCCATAAAGACCGAAATTTATTAAAACAGCAGTGATAACTCAGCGACACAAAGCACACGCGTGAGAGAGGGAGAGAGAGAGAGAGAGAGAGAGAAGTAATACGCGTATAAGAGCTTGAAAAAGCTAAAAAATGGAGCGGGTGGAAATAAAATTTTCAATGCTCCACACCAACGCCTAGATACACGAACTGCACACATGTACCACTTTTTACCCGCTATATAATACGTCTTACACAAAAGTGCACGTATACACGCGGACGGGCCCGGAGAAGAGCGCGACGCGCCTCGGATGTGTAGTGGGACGATCGTAATATGCATTTATTATGACCACTTCAAGTGCTCCCGCGCGCACACACACAAACCCACACGTACATCTGTATATGTGTATAAGAGAGGGAGAGGGGAGAGAGATGGACGCGCAAGTACGGGCGCTAATGTCCCCAAGGACGCGAGCGGAAGTTGGACTGCTCTCCTCTCTCTCGCTCGCCCAGTGAGAGAGCGAAGATGAGGCGTCTCGGGAATTATACGGGCTCTCGTATATATACGCGAGCCCGAAGCTAACGAAACTATTTTGCAATCAATTAATCTCGGACGGTATGAGTTCCGCTCCTCTTCCCTTCTTCCATACTAGCCCAAGCGCGAGCGATGTTGCATGGCATTCCGCAAGCGTCTCAAAGATTCCACTGTGCCGCGCACGCGCTGATGAAACTTTATCTGGACTGGATGATGCGGACGAGCTGGTTGAATTCTTCTTTTCTCTTTTGGCTGCAGTCTCCAGTCGCAATGATGTGTACGAGAGAGAGGCGAGTTTGATTCGCTCGTCCACTTCTGCAACTGCGTGGGATTCGCGTGGGAACGCGTGTGTAAGTAGCGGATGCGCTTGTGCACTTGTTAACGATAATTCGACTGCCATGAGAAATCAGAGACTGATAAGGCGAATGAATGCGAGGATAATTTATAAGGCTATATATTCAATTAAAAGCGTAGTGCTTCTATTAGAGTATTGCAGTTTCTGCGAATTTTATTTTTGAAGGAAACAACTGGGATACACGGAAAATATAGAATTCATTTTTATCCATCGTGACAAAATTCGTAATAAAAAGTGACACGGTTCCAGCGTAATTGGCACACGTTGTACCCAATATTTTTACATGCGCGCAGTATATACACGCTTTGTGCCGAGAATTTTATTTCTATTCCAGCAATCTGGCACAATCTCGCGCCAGTTACAATATGACTGTTCCTGATAAAAAGTAATCGCGCACTAATTGTCCGTAAAAGCAAATTTCCGGCCGCAGCGCAAAAATAACCACCTCGCGAGCCATCAAAGCTTTTTTCGGCAAACGCGAATATCAAAAGTTAATTAAAGCCAAACGTAAATTTTGATCAGATATTTCGCTCGTGCAATTTTTCGTTATATGACGCGCACGGACATCTTTTATTACGCGCAGTCTCTTGATTTCCCATTAAAAATACTTTTATTTCAAATTAGTCTCTCCCGCGTAACACACATTGTTCGCGATTTAACGCCAACGTCATTTAATCTCACTTCTCCGTGTAATGTTCAATTACGCAGCCTCTTTTCACTCGTATATGCATTAATATCGCGACAGGAAAGAAAAAAAAAGAGTATTAAACCCAACGAGATCCTTTCAGTTACACGAACAGGACTTTTTAATTTGAAGAAACAGTCGCGCGAGAGTGGAGTGATGCACAGTGTGACTACATATAGGTGTGTGTGTCTCAAGCGACGATCTTTCATTAATATGCTAATCAGTCGAATAAACTTAAAAATAAAGCTGCAAACCTACATATCCCGACTTCGAAACGCGCCTCGAAATAATAAAACACATCGGAACGTGCATCCAATGCTTTAAATGTTACACACACACACACATTCGCCGTCTACCCAAAGTGCAATGAATATTCATTAAATAGGGCAAAAAGGGAGGAGGGAAGGGGCGGGGGGGGGAGAGGTATAATTTAAACAGCGTGCACAAGTATACGACGGACACACGCAGAACTCGTGAAACGCGATAATACCGTCGCAGCGGGGTGAAGGAGAAAAATGGCTATTTCGTAGCGCGCGCTCGGGTACACACACACACACACACACACACGTGGGGCTATAACAAATTGAAGTTGGAAATTACGCGACAATGCCCTCAACTATACCCTCCCCCCTTCCACGTGGATAGATGTATATATATGTGTATATATATATATATAGACAGGGAGAAAGAGAGAGCGAGAGACGACGGAGTTCGCGTGCGCACGTCACATGGCTGTCCCAAGCGAGCCTACATACCGGTGTGCGCACGTGACCGAGCGAGAACAGCTAATATGTAAATTTAACAGGTCTTTACAGACTCGTATAATAAGTCGGGAGGAGGAGGACGAGGAGAAGCGCATGGGCACCGAAACAAAGTGCCGAGTGCACTTGCCCTTTCGCTTCTGCTTTTGGGAGGGGAAAAATATGTGGCTGTGTGTGTGCAGTGTGTGGGCTGCTGGTCGAGAGGATTCTCAAAATTGTGTATACGAGGGTGAAAGTTGCAGCAGAGGGCTGCTCGAGAGCGTGAAGGATAAGTTACGGGGAGTGCGCCGTGAATTAGGAAGATGCCGATGCTTCTTTCGTGGCTGCAGGTTTTCATTTGGTAAAAGAATTTATGTTGTACTATTCATCGATATTTAAAATGTTCAATTTTACATTGATCTCACAAGGTATCGATTCAGTTTTGGGTAGATAATAGAAATGCATTTGTTTAATACGTTTAATGTGATTGTAATATTCTTATTATTAATTTTAATTTATAAATCGTTCATTATTCGATTAACGCGTTAAAAACAATGTATACTTCTTCAGGATATTGTAATCCGAATCATAAAATCAAAACAAAACATATTCAATGTTATTATTCATATAAAATATTGTGCCATAATAAAATGATTTGATACCAATTATCAAGTATAAAGTAAATTGTTGGTATTTAAGTTATCGAATTAAGCAGATAATATATATTTTAAAAAGAAGTCTTATATTTTAGTTTTCAAATGAACGTAACTTACGATAATTCTTGAAAGTTAAAGTTATAGTATAACGTCACATTATATGTATATACATCGTTTTAGTTGCTGACCGTAAGTAGTTTTGAAATATCTACGGCATAAAGTCTACATCTATCATTTCAATTTCTGTGTAATATATACATTACCCGCGATAAATATTAATATTTATAAGCAGATTAAATAAAACAAGTTGATTTTTAAAAATATAAATACATTTTAAGAAATTTTTCTCAATCTCTAAGTATAGATATGAAAAATAGGCCTTACTAATTTTTTATATCCTTTTGAATATATTGTTCTAACATATATATATATATATATTCTAACATAGCACCGAGACACACTTTCAAATTCACTATGTAATACCAAGAATTAAAAGTACAGCCAATTTGTGTCCAAACATTCGTAACAAGCCAAACTTTCTCACGTAATCTCCCCATTAAACCAAAATAAGATAAGATTTACACATCGTGGCGGCGCGCCGCATCACGAAAAAATAGGTCACGCAAATCCAAAAGTTTTGAAAACATTCTCTCTCGCAGCCTATCTCCGCCTTATCAAAAGTGACATCTCTCCAGTCCAACTTTCCAGCTCCATAGCAAAAAACAAACTTCGGCCTCCCCCGTCAAAGAAGAAGAAAAAAAGAATCGAGGCGTAAACGCAGCAGCCGCGGGACGCGTGTGAAAATCGAAGAGAGCGTCTCGCGCAATCGCTGTACACCAGTCATGATTCAAGGGGTCTCAGCTTTATCCGTCGCGGCTTATCGCGCCCGACTGATAACAAGTTCGCGCGTCTCTGCCCGCTGCGACATCCGTGGTATACGGCGGCTCGAGCGACGAATGCGTTGCAAGTTCCACTCGTATAGTATATATAGATGGTGGGAGCAAGAGGATATTCTTTTTGCGGACTGACCGCAGCTGACGGTTGGGAGATGACTGTCATTGGAGGTATGATAAAGCGGTTATTGGGCTGATTCTATGAGTTCGCTGTATAATGTTTTTGGTCGACAGCTTGATGCTGTCCTTTTATCCACACGTGTATAAGGAGAAGTTCGGTCGAGTATGTGGGTCAAAGTTCGAAAAGTACGTGGACTTTTTTTAAGACCTTTTTTCGAACTTTGTAAATTTACTTTGCTACGGAGTTCCGAGAGAAAAGAAATAGACAAACAAAGTTGATCGATAAATCGTATATATACTTTATCGTGTTTTTTTTTTTCTCTAAAAATTTGAGCGGTAAGTACTTCAACAAAGTATCGTATTATATACGAGTCAAAAGTAAAAAGGTTTGATAGTCGAATTTTTTTTCGGATAATTAGCGGAATCTTTGGTAGCAATAAAAAAAAATTAATTTAATTGTGGTGATTACAACGAAAATCTGCTATAACATATTTTAGTACAGCATCAAGTAATAATTTACGTGGATTAATTATAAAATTGTTGGGCAAAATTAAATCGATTGTTACAGCTGAAGACAAAACGTATCAAAAGGTATTTAAAGTGTAAAAAAGTTTTTCGGACAAACTCATTTTTTAATAACTACGCTAAAACTTCCGACACTTGTTCCGCACCGGCAAAGTTTTAAAAGGACAAAAACTTTTATAATTATCAATTCCAAAGTACTTGAGTGTCAGACACGATTAAAAAGTAATTCGTTCGGATGTCCTTCTACGGTAATATCGGTTCGCCCCAATTTCCCATAAACTCTAAACTTCAAAAGGTGACGAGAAAACATAAGTATATAACTATACGGAAAAACAATCTTCTATCAGCTCGATTACCACATTACAAGAAGCACAAAACATTCAGCACCGTGAAAAATATAAAGATCCGCACACGGCGTAGAACAAACCCTTTCATTAAAGTCCGCGGCTACTCGAGCTAATATCCGCCTGCACACATCATCCACCGCATCATCACACCATCATTACGCTCATAAAGTGCTCCTCGCGCATCCTCATTCCACAGCGTCCAAACTCGCCTCTCTCTCTCTCTCTCTCTCTCTCGCGTGTGCCCCATACACAGCAGCAGCAGCAGCATCTCAAAGTCCAACGAGGAGCGGGGGTGTGCAGCAGCAGTAACTGCCACAGCAGCAGCAGCAGCAGCAGCGAGCGCAGGACGGTAGTGGGGAGACGCAGAAGTGCAGAGAGAGTGGGAGAAGAGAGGTGCGAGAAACCCGGCGCGAATTCGAAAGGCAGCCAGTCGTTGCTCGTGCGGCGTCGAGGTCGCGCGCTGCTCTCACTCTCTATCCTCCTCTGCACCTCCGTCTCGCCGTCGTCGTCGTGCGCGTCTCCGTGCAGGTGTCTTTAACAAACTCTCTCGTGCCGTCTGGAGTTACAAAAGTCGAGAGTACACACATAGATAACGAACTGCTGATAACACAACTCGATGTAGGACGAGTTTCTTTTCTTTTTTTCTTTTACATCAGTAGAGTCTCGTCTTGTATTTTTATTTTTTGACGACGAAAGTGACCTGCAGCCTGCCAAGAATATATACGCATACGCACGTGTATACGTGGAAGATTGACGAAGTAAGCGATGACAGCAATTTGACGACCGCTGTACTACGACTGGCGCGTGTGAAAGTGTAGTTCATCTTTTTCTTTGTTTTTTTTTCACGTGTGCATGGGATATGTCGCAATCCTGCTGATAAAGAAGTTTCTACGGATTCTACCTTCACGTTGTGTATAACTTAGGAGAATCCCGAGTGTCTTTTTTTACATTTACACCGATGTAAACGGATGGTATATTTACGCATTATTTTAAATCTATTTCAACTAGGGTGTATTGGGAACAAAATATGATGACAAGCCCGAGTGATTATCTCTTTCAGCTTTTATTTTCGACGTCGATAGCGCTACTGTTTACACACAGCGAGCGACAAAACGAAAGCTAATGAAATTCCCCAAAACAAACACACAATATTACCGGATTACATAAAATCGCTCCGTGGCACGGGACCAACCGAAGATTACACAATTGATTAAAACACATGCTCGCGGCGGCGAAGGCAATAAAAACCTCCAATACCATTTATACTTTCGAATCCCAAGAAATGTCATCGCTAAATATCGCGCGAACGCGATTCATGACGAAACTCTATACACTCGATCCGCGATGTATGAAAAAGAAAAAATTGTTTTGCTGCTATATACACAGAAAACTCGTGCTGTTATGCACTGCGTAGCTCACGCAGGTCCATTCGTCTTCTATAAAGAGCCTATGCACGACAAAGGAATTTCCATCCTACAGTATGTGTATATATACGGTATAAGAGAAAGAGAGAGAGAGAGAGAGAGAGAAATGTATGTGCAGTCTCAAGACGCCTATCATATTGCATCGCGATAAAAGCGAATTATCAAAGGCTGACTCACACAAACACACACATGCACACATAGACATGGAAGCCGAGACTCTGTCTATACATACACGCGCAGGTGCTTTAGTGGCTCAATTTTTAATTAAGCCATTGGCTCACGGCCGCCCGCCTCGAGATTAATCGATCCCTTTTATTAAGCGGGCTCTAAAAAGCCCTAAACACTTCCCGTTGCCTTTGGTCTTTCGACTCCCGCAAGAAAGCGTCTGGCATTATCATTGTCGACGATTTATTGACTCACCAACGGATATCGCTATACATGTATATTAAAAAAAAAAAGATTTGTCAACTCTCCGATTTCGCTCTATATTAGATTGACGCGTTTATTGGCCAATGAGAGGGAAAGAGTGAATCAGAGATAACGCCATGTCCGATTAGGATGTTAAAAATATATCGTCACCTGATATCATACTGACACACACTCGTACATTTCCTACGTCGAATCGCCTACTTTCCAGTAAAGCCCCCATAAATATAACGAGTCAAAAAATATCTGCGCCAATTAAATCGCGCTCCGTTCGTTGACTACCTGCACACACAGAGAGAACCGCTCGCAAAACACATGTTTGCCATCCTGTCAAGCTATCCGGTATATATCGATGTTAAACGCCGGTGTTGGTCGTGAGAGCGAGACAGAGAGAGAAAGAGAGAGAGATTGAAGAGCCACTGCTACACTTTGCCTCTCTCGCGCGCTCACTCGACAAACTTACCTCTCTCCGCGCGGATAGAGAGAAGCGCAACATCGATACGCGAGATGCACGAAGAGGAGGACAAACACTCGATGACTGTAGGGCCACCCGAAAACTTAATGCCTTTTAACTGCTACTCGATAAATTACGTCCAGAGCGGTTCTTCGTGCAGATGGCGCAGTGCAACAGTCGCAAGCGAGGGAGCGAGACAGGTCGATATAAATTGGAATTTTCATCGGTTATCTCGAGACTGAATAATTAAAAATAAAAACGCGTTTCGATATACTGCAGTATGCGGATAGCGTGGCGATTCAATTTAAAATCTCAGTATAGGGATGCATTCGATGCGATCAACTTTAGCAGATCATAAATAACTAGGCGACGCGAGATTCGCTGAAAATTAAAACGAAATGAATTTTCGGAGAAAAAAGGAGGAGTACGCGCACAATGCTGATGATGCATCGGCTCAGTTCTCAAGTATCCATAACTATATGAGTGCACACCGGACGGTATAAACCGTAGCAATTTTTTGATTGGATCCGCAATCAATTTTCAAACGTTCACGCTTAAAGAGCACACATTTTATACTGATTCTAGCACGGCACGAAAAAATTGTCGTATATATGCACCATCCACCATCAAGAACAAAAAAGTTCCCACGCTGTGCACAAACTCCCAAAATTCACGTCATCCCCATAAATCATCGAAACACACATCTCGACTATATAAAACGTAACCAACAAAAAAAGCCACTCCGAGCACATTGCAGGAAGTGCAGCATCGCATTAATCGCGAGAAAGAAAACGGTTCGTCGCTTCCTCTCTCTACTCCCCGTGTCTTATCTCGCTCTCGCGATAAACGCGCCAGTATACATATACGAAACGCCGCTGCACCTTTCGGCGAATCGATCGCAGAGCAACGATAACAGTATATATGTGCCGGGCCGAGTGACGTTTTCGCTGCAGCTGTGCATGTGTGTCTGTGTGCAGGCGATGCAAACTCGTATATGTAAGAGAACGAGGGAGAGAGAGAGAGAGAGAGGGCGTGTGTGTAAGATGAAAAATTCCGAGCGACGAGCGGAATTTCGACGGCACGACGACGGCGACAGCTGCCGCCGGTCCTTCTCTCTCTCTCTCTCCCTCAGTCACTTGTTAGTCCCTTCCTTTTTCGCATATCGATGTCTCACTTAAAATGTGCACACGGCACCGACCGGCTGCACTCTTTTTGCGCCAGACGCAGCTTTACGACGCTCGAGCAGCTTGTTATATACACTTGCGATTTTTGAATCATCAACCGTTTAACAATTTCAAAATCCACATCGGCAAAGTATATAGCACCGGAGCGAGTGCAGTAAAAGAGCCACCGGCTGCACGAGGGACGAGTCTCGCCGCCCACCCACGCGAACTCATCCGCGGCGCGGCCTGCAAGCCAAGCAGCAGCAGCAGCAGCTTTTCCATCGATAATACGACCAACTGCCAGCCTCTCCCCATTCCCCCCGTGCACCAATTACCATCGGCAGTCGTAAACTCGCTACGCTCGCGGGCTCACCTCCTTCGTGGCGATTCGATCAGCTGTAAGAACCTCTACTGCTCGCGCAATTGGGTGAATATATATATATATATATTCCGTTTCCTAACTGCCATTTATCGCGATGTGCCCTATGGAGGATAAGATGTCCGTGCAAGTAGTCCTCGAGGCTCACCTTAATTCGAGTCCTTTTCTTATATACGTGAGCTGTGTGTGTGTGTGAGTGAGTCGCGCGGAAAGTTGAGAGATAGGGTACGAGCGAGATTAATACGCGGTGGGTTCTCTCTCCCTCTCTCCTTCACTCTCTCTCTCTCTCTCTCTCTCTCTCTCTATACGTGCTTAGAATGGCGGGCGCGCGACGCTTTTAACGACTCGGATTGGAATCTAATATTCTTATCGCGTTGCGCGCTGCTATTTTCGACGATCGTTCTAGATGTTTTCCTTGGTATGTCTCACTCTCTCTCTCTCTCTCTCTTTTTAATTTATGATGGAATGCTTTAGATGATCATTGAGTAATGCTTGAAATTGGAGCATTGGATATTTATTGTTGGTAGAGATATTTAACGCGGTAAATGAAAATATCGATTACTTTCACAATTTCAATTTCATTGGCAAGTTAGACAGCTGGTGACGATACGAAGGAATGCGAAATTATTATTAACTCGTTTGTTTGTCAAGCGTAATCCTTTCTTGATTGCACCGAGTACTTTTCATTGGTTTTAATAAAGATAACCAATATTTTTAAATATCAGTGATCACGGCATCCTTGTTAATGATAAAAACGTCACAACCGAAATTCATTCAATTTGCTATTTTTTATATTTAGTTCTGATAAGCAAAGAGAACATAGGCAGGTTATTTTTCTTCATCATTCCATCGTTTAATTGATTTAGGTCCCTCTTGTCACGGTATATCAATGTTAGTTTGAATAATTGCTGATTTATTTTGACAACAAGGATGAATCAATTTTGATCAAAAACATTCGTGACGCGCTCATCGCTCGCGAGTGATGTTCAGCTTTTTTTATGCAGGTTGTAAATTACGAGTATTAAAATAAATACTCGTTTTTTTTCTCTTTCGCTAAAAACTCGTAAATAAACAGTAGCTGTGCAGACGTCAAAAAACTTTGCTCGCTTCAACGTTTGAATGAAAATAATTAATTCACCCATTAAATTAGTCGAAAACAATGTGGTGTGAAATCTCTTACAGCCAACTATTTTTTCCGCGTATTACACGCGTTCGAGCTCGAGGATCGTTAGGTAACAAAGGCTTACGAGGATGAAAAGCGAGAGATTGTTGTTATTTCGCGAGTGAGTCTCGCGTAACTATCGGCGAATGAGAAAAACGACAAAAGTGTAGCAAAAGAGGAAACGAGAGAGAAAGAGAGAGAGAGAGAGAGAGAGAGAGAGAGAGAGAGAGACGCAAGTGTCGACGCGGTGATTGAGGCAGACGAAGAAACCGCGAGTGCCTTTTGAGAAACAAATAAACTCAAAGTAGAGGAGTAATTATGCAAAGTGATTTAACAAGCTGCACTGCAGTTCCAATTGTAGTTCCAATTACTCGGTACCACCGAGGCTGAATTAGTTTTTTTTTCTTTACAGCCTGTACAGAGAGAAAGAGAGAGGGACACGTTTTTTCATCACTTTGAAAAATTCGAATGATCTTACCCTCTTAGTTACACCTTTTCCACTATTTGTATGATTTGACTGGGGCGCAGTCTCCACTTTGTTTATGCTGCATATAATGCATTACTGCCTCTTGGAATAAGCATTATATTTTTCGAAAAGTTTCTTCCATTGCGAGAAGGCTCAATGGGAAGCTATAGTCTTTTACGCAGAAGTCGTATAGATGCCTAACAAAGATAAGGAAATAAGCACCGACATAAAAAGCTAAAAAAAAGAGCTCGAACAAAAACAAGTTATTACGTACAAATGTAATGAAATGTCAAACTTTAAGCTAAACTTTTTATTCTCGGTAAAACTTAATGGTATGTATATATTTTGGAAGAAAGAAGTAGCACTGAGAGAAGCGATGATAAGAAAAAGAGTCGAGAGAACGACGTGTGCGAGTCAGAAATCATCTGGTCGAAAATCTAAGACTGGTAGATAAGGACACGGCTCTCGCTTGGGTAATATGAGACAAAAAAGAGAGCAAATATATATATATATATATACACAGATGTGCGCGCATTCGTAACGATAACCAGACGTGGAATAGCGAGAGAGATAAGGCTCAGGGAAAGAGGTGTGCATTATACGGCATCGATTCTACTTCGAAAATTGCCTGTTCGCATGATACGTTATATAAAACAAGTAGATTAAAAATATACATGTATATAAGCAGACGAACGGCAGACTTTCAACCTCGTACAGCGTCAAACTCAAGAACGCAATAATTAATTGCAATTTTCCAGTCGTAAAGTCTCCGTGTTTCCTCTTACACTATAGACTAGGTATTTCTGCTTCACCGCAACGCGCAACCGATATTCGCGAGCAGCGCATATAAGGGCAAATAAAGCATCTTCGCGGCTTTCCCAAAGTACATCGACATAGGAAAGTCATCTCACCCAGTGCATTCTTTCCGACCGCGCGGCGCGTCGCAATAAATATAGAGAAAAATGCCCGTTGCCGAAGTTGAATTTTTCCCTCGGTTCCGTGTATCTACGCCGCGCGGGAGTAGCGTCCCTTTTAATATTGAAGAGATCGCGCGCCACAGCTGAGAAACTTTCCCGATAAGGTTCTCGCACCGCAACTGCCACGAGGAGCGACGCGCGCAGCGAAAATAATAATTCGCTTTAGCATACATAAATCTGTAAAATGTGCGAACTACGGGACGGCGCGAAAGGGTCTTTTTTATTAATGTTCCCATTGTCGAATATTATTTTGCGCGGGGATCGCGGCCGAGATGTGAATCGCGGTGTAGGAAGAGGAAGTGAATATATATCGCGTGGCCGCGTTGCGAGCCTCATTCCGCGTATATGGATGTTAAATATGCGGAGGACGCGAGATGGTATGCAACTTATTTATACGGTTTAACGACGCGTCGCGCACCGAGGAAGCGATCCATAGCGGATTTATCGTCAATATATTTCGCCGCCTTGATAATTATTAATAATTACTTTTCTCAATGCCGCCGCAGCGCATTATATTATACCGTGTCTGCGGAATACATATATCTATATATATGTATACACATATATTCTATAAATAGTCGAGCTCATGCGCGAGCGGCCATCGCGCATATATAAACCAGATTTTGCAAACGAGACTAATGCGCTTCGCATACACTGTAATCACAAGGTTTTACATAAGAATTTCCATTGCCCGGATAATATACCCTTATCGTTAAGACGCGACGATCCCCGTGATCTTTTTATCAAACGTCAGATTTGCATTAAAACAAATTATCGTCGCTTATACAACATCTGCATACAACAACAGCTATAAAGATATAATCAATCTGCGCCGAAAATCCGCACTGCTCGATACATAAATTCTTTACTGCAGCGGCATGCGGAGAAACGCTTAATCATCGCGGAGCTGCACAGCCGCAAGCAAATAAAACCGAACCACGCCGAACGCGATCGTTCTCTTTCTCTCCCACTCTCCTCGATTTAATTTAACAAAATCCCCAAGGCGCGCAATCGGAACCTGTCGATAACACTTTTAGACCCGCGAGATTACGTACGAGTCTCAATTTCTTTCGCCAAGGATGAAGAATATATAGGGTCGAAGGACGAGCTCGAGATCGGTTTTGAATTTGGGCCACTGCATCTCCGCGCAACGAGCGTCAATTGTTGCAAACGATAATCTCGCAGTACTCGCGGCGACATTTTGACCCAACAAAATATACGTCCCATATAACTCATCCGCTTTAAAGACAAACAAGACGAACGAGACTCGTCCAAGTAAGGCGCATGTACGAGACAAGCCAACAGCGTACAAATTGACTCGGGGGCGCAAAAACACGCCAAGGAGGAGGAATGAGAATTCAAAACTGCTCGATCAATCATCGCCGCGCGAGAGAGTATAAACGTGTAGTAGTACATACAACACAGAGCACATCAGCAGCAGCAACAGCAGCGAACTCCAAGCCCCACCGTCGGTTGTTCGGTGCTCCGCTGTTACGTACAGTACGCGGGCGCTTTAGAAAAATTAAAAAAAACACAGAGACCGAGTACAGAGCAAATGGAACGTAGAGCCGCAGCGCCAGACGCAAAACAAAGCGCAGGCGCGCACGTGGCACGTATATGTACACATACACATACATAGCGGCATATAAGAAACCCAATAGCAAAGCTCTTATCTCCATCTCGTTCGGCTGGCGTTCGCGCGAGCGAGCTTCTGCTGCCGCGGTTCAGGCACGAACCGACCTCTTGCACATGTGTATATGTATATATAGAGCGTTCGTATTACCCGAGAGGAAAGCAATCCACCCACGATATATGCCTTCGCTTTATAATAATTTTTGCCGGCGCCTCTCGTTCTCCCACCTAGCACACGCGGGCGCGCGATCTTTCAATTTCATTTTTCCTTTTCAGCCACTCCGTCTTCGTCTCGCTGTGCTCTCGGCGTGGTGACACGTGCTCATTGACCTTTTCACTCTCTATAATCTCTGAAGTACTTTTGTATTTGCAGCGGTAGAGCCAATGTTGTAAATTTCAAGTTAATCCTCCATGTTTTAGCAAATTGAATGAAACTTTTTTACGCGATAGCGATTAGAAAGGTATACATGTATATATATGTATATAATTGAACAAAGATCGATCGGTGCACTTAAAAGCCTTTTCAGCAGCGGAGGCCGGCTAAATTAAAATCACTTTGTTACCCACCCCTTCCCAGAAAGCCTCACTTTGTTACACACATTATACAATTAAGCGCGTGATCTAAAACGAGCTCGTGAAAGATGCATTAGCCACGCGCGCGCTACACCGCCGCATGCACTACGTGCGAGAGCAAAGTACAAAAGAACGATTGGAGCGCTCGCGGTTGCACTATATACCACCGATGTTACATGCACTCGCGTTAAGGGAATATACTGCCCGGCCCACCGATTCGAATTTGTTTTATCGACACTCTCTCGTACCGACATTAATAATGCACTACTTTTCCCGGACGCGCGTGCTGTGTAATTCCTTTTTTCTTAAAAAGGCGAATCCCTTGAGCTATCACATCTTAATCGCCCAACGAATTCACCAAAAAAATCTAGAAAATCGCGGGTTAAATTAAATCGTCCATCGTCCTCTGGTGCATCTGTCACGCGTAAAAACCCCTCGCACGCATATGCCCATAAATCGTCAATTTAAGTGCGCGAGACAGGAATCTTTTAACTTCGCCGATCACAGATAAAACGAGCGCAATACAAAAAAAAACACGTGTATTCAGAGTCCACAGTGTACCGGCAGATATACATTCGAAGGCCAATCAAATATCGCGTCAGCTGCTCCGCAACTGCACATATACACAAACGCACACACACACGATAAAATTAAATTCCCCCTGGAAACCTGTGCAGTACAGAGCGGCTCGTTCGCGCGCGCGCGGAAAGTTTTACTAGCGCCAGAGTCTCTATCTTGATTAACTTAACGAGCCGAGAGAGAGAGAGGCCTCTGTATCTGTCCCTTTATACCGAGCGCTGCGGCATTAATAAACGCGCTGCAGGAAGATTTCGCCGCTGGGCCGATGATATTATGCATGTATAATAGGATTTCGTATGGCCCAGAGGGCCTAGAAAATTTCCAAATTCCTATACATAATAGTATACGTTAATGAGATTCACGTATTTTTCGTTTCCTTTAAGCGGACCCACGAAAATGAATAAAGAGAGAGACGATCGATCCCCAATTCTCTTTATCACCTCCATTACAGGCGCCTGTATGCCCTCGTCTTTTCACTCGCGCGATGCTCGCGTATAGAGAGAAATACTTGGAGTTCCGTTCGAATGCGCTCTCGTATTACGGTAAAGGCAATACAAATTCAAATTAGATTCACCGCGCGCTCTTTCTCTCTATCTCTCTCTCTCTCTCTCTCTCAGCTCGGTCTATATGCGTATATATGTATATCTATATAGGCGCGTACGCATGCATTCACAAAGTAAAGCCGAGCCATACCCATAAACTGGTATATTTTCTCCGCTGCGGCGTAGCAGCATTTATTCCCGGGCTGCGGATGTACACCGCATCAAAGAAATTTTCCCGATTGATTTTCTTGCCCGATCCCCCCCATTTTTTTTTTACTTTTTCGAAGCTCGGTTATTAAAGACGCCGGTTATAATGAAAATTGACGGTTCTTGCTTTTGCGCGCGCGGAGATTCAAATGTTACGTAAGCAACCGTTTAAGATAGAGAATGATGCTTTTGTACATATATACGAGCTATACGTATAGAGGTTTGTCAGGGATGTCAAAGTTTGAAATATACGCTCTTCTCGTTCCTTCGTCTGCCTAAGAAGTTTTCAGAAAGAAATATCGATTATAAGGAGTAGTCGTTCAGAATTTTTTTAATGTAACTTCTGAGATCATGCCGAAGGATGTTTACTTGCTACTTCGGATAAGTGCTGTCTGTCGATAAAAGCCTCGTATACCAATCACGCGTTGCATCATTTCGTTTCAATGCTATTCTTTACAACTACGATGAACTAATAATTTAGTCCTATGTAACAGTGTCAAAATTAAAAGAAACATATAGTTAGCGACACTATTCAAATGTACGAATATCAACTATTTCCTTCTCCGCGGCCGTAGACAAAAGTCGCACCTCTCGAACTCTTACGAACCCATCCACCACACATTCCCCGCCAACAAATTCATCGTGGAGTCAATAAAAAACAAAGAGATCCGTTTCTAAAATATTTAACCACGACTACGCGCTCTCCTCGTCGTCCACACCAGCTTCTCTCCCTCTATATGTATATGTATGTACAGAGGAGCACGCGCGCGCATACAGCGCGAGGTAAGATATTCAAATGAAGTTTGTTTTTCCAGACGCGCGCTCGGAATCCCTAAAAGCCGACGAATCGGTCACACACACACACACACCCACCCACACACAGAGCGAGAGAGAGAGAGAGAGAGACAGCGAGAAACTCAAACACACGAGTTCGTGTAGCTTTGAAAAGAAAGAGTTATGCGGCGTGCCCTCGTAAAATACCGCGGTCGCAGCGGCAGCAGCAGCGCAATGAGAGTCCGGTCCGCGGCGGTAGACGTGACGAGTTTGCCTGAAGTCATGGCTCGAACGAAACGAACCCGACTTGCACGCCCCAATGTATATATATGTATGCGCGCCTCTGCAGCCGAGTCCTCGTCTACTGCCGCGGAGATGGGAAATTTTATCCTCGCGGCTGACAAGAATTCGCCCGGCGAGTTGAAGTGGTCTCGCTTTGTCTCGAGAATCTTTCGCTTATCGAAAACGATGGGACTGCCACGCCGCGAGCGCGCGATGAGTCATTTTTCCGAGTTACGCGCGCGTACTATTGACTTTATATCGTAACTGGTGATAATTTTAGTTTGTGCTGCTTTTAGCTATGTACAGTGTGTGTGCACGTGTGTTCGGACAAATTTGACCAAGGATTTAAAATTGAAAATCTAACATCGACATCGGCGAGTCTATAACTAAGTTTTCTTGCGTGTAAACATTGCAACTCGTTTAATGGACCATGGCGAGCGTAAAACATCCGCCGTAAAAGGAAAACTTCTCGTAAGCTCTCTATAACCTTTCTCACCCATCGATGACCGCACACATAAATTAAAAATCCCCGACTCTATAAATTCAACGCTCGCACACACACGATTGCGGGAAAATTGCGCAAGTCATACAGACGAAAGTAAAGCTCCTCCAAAAACTCCGCGAGTACAGAGATAAAAACCTCTCGCCAATTCGACCTATCGCGAGCGAGAGCCTGCAACGGGGCGAAAGGTTCGAATTTAGTTTATATACGCGTAGTTCGTAAGTCAAGCACGTGAGAGTGAGAGCTGCTGCAGCACGCGCGCCGCGAATAAAACTTCTCATGATGTATGTGTGTGAGTGGGTATGTATGGCTACGAGCAGAGTAGGGATGAAGGTAGAAGATTGGCCCTCGTTTCATTTACACGATGACGGCGCATTTGTTGACTTTATGGCCGCGCGCTCGTAAAACGCACCGATGATTGCTCTCTCTCTCTCTCTCTCTCACTGTCTCTCTACTCTCTACTCTCTACTCTCTACTCTCTATTCTCTATCTCTCTCTCTCGCTCTGACTCCGGGACAGTAGTTAAAAATTACGTTCATTCCAATTCCACGTCTTTATACTTTTACGCCCGTAAAATGACTTTTATCGGCGCGAATGCGTGATTTTATCGCTCGCGACTAACCCTGGCCTATAGCCCGCCTGCTTGTATATACTAACCTCCGAACTTTCCTAACGCATGCATGCACGCTTAATTAACCTAATTCAGCAAAATTACTGCTTTGTTTACCCTGGTATACGCCTTAATTTTCGGATCCACACGTAAACTGCCTAATCTGCACTTTATGATTCATAGTTCCACTGCGCACATTGAACCAGTTTACACGATAAGCGATCTATCGAGAAATTTACAGTAATAAAAGAAAAAGAGGCCGACGCTCGGACGCCTTTTAACGATTTCTATAAACAGACGCGCAGTAAACGGCGGCTTCAACCAAATATTTGCAGCGATATTTCCTGCCTCTCCGCAACTCCCGCCCGGATATACAAAGAAAATAATCCTATCAGTCAAACGCATGAAAAAGTATACACATGCAGTTACTGCATATACACACTCGCACGGAAAGTGCACGGACAAAAGCTCTCGATCGCTTGTATATTTATTTAAAAACACGCGATGAAAAATAAAAGAGAAGAACGACAGCGAAGCTTTTTCCCTTTTATTCTAGATACACACACACACACACAGAGACAGAGTCGTGTATGCGCGAGGCACAACGAAATAATCTCGGTTCACTGGCGGAAGATTAAACGTGATAGTCGTCGCGCAGCCCCCCGAATCTCTTGGAGTGGAAGCCATCCAACCCTCGTGTGTATGCCTCATTCTCTCTTTCTCTCTCTCTCTCTCTCTCTCTCTCTCTCTCTCTCTGTGTGAATACGAAAGAGCAAAAAAAGGAGATAGAGAGGATCGAAGGAAAAAAGCGCAGAGCGCAAAAAAATCTGTTCACTTAACGACTTGACAACGATGCGAAGTGCCTTCTCTCGCAAGCGGAAATTTATCGGGTGTGCCGAAAAATGCGATCCACTTGTTCACGGAGATAGAGCGAAGAGTGCGCGCGCGGGCAGCGATGTGTCTACGTGTGTTTGATTGAATCTTCATCGCCAAAGCTCTTTTCCACTAAAAATATATTATTATTTAGAATTCGTATTGAAATTTGCTGCTAACATTAACTGCGGCCATCACGTGAACGAGCGCTAACCAGAAAATATTTTTCTCTTTTTTCAGTCGATCGTCATGAGGATAGCGGAAGTATCGGTCAAGGCAGCAGCGAGAGTCTCCATCAAGGCCCGTTCATCGTGACGTACGAGTCACCGCATATCTGCAGTACAATCGACGCAGTAGCCGACTTCGTAATCGAGGGAAATTGAACGTCCCAACGACCGCTCTAAAGAGAGTGAGAGAAATATACGAAGAACATTCGGGCCATTCCGCAAGGTTACACATCTGGGTGCCGCGAGAGTACACGTAGCCGTTCCGCTTTTACCAGGGTCAAATGTAAAACTCGATATTTTTCCAACTAACCATAACAACCCTCCATTTACTCATTCAACAAACCCTTCGCTCCGTCGCAATCCAATTAACCTTACATAAGAAAAACAAACGAATCTGTTCACAGTGTAATCAAGCAGTCGGATACCAAGGCATGTAGCGCGCGCCGCGAGGAGATCCCACCATCCGCACCGACATGTGATCGCCCGACCAGCGGCGCACTCGCGCGCCCAACGCTGCCGCCTCGTGCTTATAACCCGCGTGTGCCGCAATCACAACCTATGCGCGAGTGCAATCACAGTGAAAAAGTGTGAAGAAAAAAAAAATTAAAAAAAAATAGAATAAGTATGCCGAGTGTCGAGCCAAGTGCGCGCGTGCACAAAGTGCCGAGATGAGTGTCTCTAGGGAGTAAGGGACGAAACAGCAGCAACAGCAGCAACAGAGGAAAGAAGAAGCGAGATTATGAAGGGAGCGTGGAGTCGGCTGATGCTGGCAGGCGCGATCATCATCGTCTGGGGCTCGGCCGGTGGCTTGGCCGAGAGTCCCGCCGCCGGGAACTCGGAGCCGATGAGCAGCAGTAGCGCCGCAGCCTCCGCCGCCGCCGCCGGCAACGGCAGGTGCAACACGCCGCCCTGTACCTGCGACCACTTTGGCAGACTGACCTGCGACTGCAAGGACACCGGAGAGGTAAAGATATTGTGACCCGCCCCGCGCAGCTCTCTCCTTTCTCTCCCTCTCTCTCTCTCCCTCTTCTACCCGCTTGTAATGATTTCTCGCTTTTATCTGCATTCGACCACCTGCAGCTTCCTGCGCGCGGTGCACCTTTTTCCCGGTGAAAGTTGGCTTGAGCTCGTTATTCTTTCTCACTTTGCTCTTTTCGTTCCTCTAATTCTTCCCGACTGTATATGTATATCCTCTTAAATTTTAAAATAACAACCAAAGAATTGGGGAATTAAAGGAGGAGTAGAAGACGTAAAAAACACAAGAGACTGCGCACGAAAGAACGAAGGGATTATTCGACCGCGTCGAAGGTTCAAGTTCACTGGAACCTTCAGAGCTGCGGCACGCAAACGCCCACCAAAAAAACAAAGCTTCCTCTACACGCACACACACACACAAACTCCATACATGCCCTTTCATCGAGATGCTAAGCATAAAGAAAGGCAAAAACACGCGAGATAGACAGAGAGAGAAAATAGGCGACGGAGCAAAAGTTCTTTTTCAAAAGAGAGAGAGAGAGAGAGAGAAGAGAGAGAGAGAGAGAGAGAGAGAGAGAGAGAAAGAGAGATTGAAGGTGTAAGTTTCGGTCTGTCTCGCTTCCGGCGCTCGCACGCGCGTACATTTTTTGTACGCGCGTATGTATACATATACATGTCGCAGTGGGGTTAAGCAAGAATCGCTGCACAATGCGAGCACAGAATGGTATTGTATGGCGTGTAAAAAGGAGAAGTAGCGACACTCGATGAAAGAACAAACGACAAGTATAAGAAGGTGTGCGTATAATGTGCGTGTGTGTATATTATACGTAACGAAACTTCGGGAAGAAGAGCGAGTTTGCGAATGATTCACGTCCGGCCTAGTGTACCTATTTTTGCTCCTTCTCTCTCTTTTATCCTCGTGCCCGTGGCTTTCGAGGCACGATCGCGTTTCTGCGGTTACTGTACTTGAAATGTACGCGCGCGCGCGCCAGAGGTGAAGGGAATTTTTGAATATAGCTTCCAATATTTCCATCATATTGCTGAATTAATTATATACTAATTGTCATAATTAAAATAGAGAGTTTATTTTTTACCATTCTTAAATTAGACAAATCAACGAACGTGATATTAAAAATTGAACCTAAATTACAAAAAAAAAGGAACCTTTGTACCGAATGAAAGCCGAACCTATCGCCACATTTGCTTACACAGAACAAGCAGCGACCAAACTCTCGCTCTCTTCAAAGCATCCATACGTCAAAAGATAGACTCAGCCGAGGCAAACAATAATAGCGTCCGCTGCACAAGGCAGCAGTTCCCCGCTCGACCAGCCGATAAAGCAAAGATAACCGTCGTCCAAACATCCGCTCTCTGGCCTCCGACTACTCCGATAACCCAGCTCATCCCTATATACCTCCGCAGCATCAGTTCTCGGGCCAGCTCTTGAAGGATGCACGCAAAGATCCTCGCTCGCGTCTTCCCCACCGAACCTTTGCACAATACTTCTCCCCCGAGCAACGACGACGACTCGCTCTCACGTGACTGCTATCCTTCACTCTCTCTCTCTCTCAATGGGTCTCCCCTCCCCCCTCTCTCTCTCTCTCTCTCGCTTCACCCCAATAAATCCTCCAAGGCTGCAGCGTAGTCGCGTGGCTCTAGGCAACCTGTCTCGACCCGTGCGCGCACGATTTGCGTCTAAACAGCCGTGGTAATTTATGGCGGTCGCAGGGCTATTCGGAATGAGATTCTTCTGCCGTTGGTTTTTCAAACTGCGAGACAGACACGATGACAGGACGACGAGTTGTGCTCGCGCGTATAGGCGTACACGTGCGCGTGTGCACTGATTGGCCGCGATTGATTGATTGATAGCCGACCGCGAGAGGGTGTGTGCGAGCCCCAACTATATTATATTGCACGCATGCGAATGTTATTTTACAAGTATATACACATGTCGTTCACTATCTCTTTTTATTATTTCGAGGGGCGGTCTGCATCAGTTGTAAAATTGAGCTATATGGTTGATTGTTTTTGAGGGACGAGTGTATACGGGAGAGATTGGAATGAACGATTCGATTGTTTACCCGCCGCGGTGCCTGTTGATTTATTATTATCCGCTGCGGTAAATGGCCGCACGACTACGTTCGAACGATCATTGCACGTGGTAAGCAGGATCGTAATTTTCTTGCATAATACGATCGAAAGTTATAGGATGTGAATTGGCTTTATCGATCAGGATAGCGGAAAGATTTTTGGGATTACAGATATTAACATATAGAAAATAATTCTCCAAAGTTGGAGTCCTTTGTAAAAGCTCGGACGCAATAAAACGCTCCGGAGACACATATTCACACGTCGCAACCACGAAAGCGCCAACAGCTCCACTAAGAAACACCGCACATATATGTACATATAGCCCAGCAAGTTTTTGAAAGTCACGGCTAGCTCGTGGCAAGTTCCCGGAAATTATTTGCGCCACCTCTGCGGGCGTTTCTCTCTACTGCGGCCAAACTGATTAAATGTAACGACGGCCGTGCGCTTTTAAACGCGGCGCGGACTAACTGGAGCTCGCGGCATAGTTTGCTCCCAAAGTGCCTCCTTAGCCTTTTCCCACCATCAAGTTTTGCCAGTGTGTGTTGCTGTCGGGACCAGAGACGAGCGACGCGGGACGTTCTTTTCGAGGTCACTCGCGCGCTCTCTCGCTGCTGCACTTTTTTTCTCCTTCTCTCTCTCTTTTTTTTGGTCTCCTCCACGCTCTAGGATTTTATAGAGCACATTTTATTACTTCTTTTAGCGTTTGACACGCACTCGTGACTCTCTCGCTCGCCATTGTGTCACAGTAGTAGAAATGCGTTTTTCAGACGAAAAAAGGGAAAACTGTCTTTATAATGGGGGAGGGGGGAATTGTAAAATGGGAGTAAATCGTAATATGTCGAGTCGACGAATTTAATTAAAATTATATAAAATTAATTAAATTCCCATTTTACTTAATGGAGGCTCTAATTGCAATTTTGTTACATTAACGCACTTTAACGTCGCGCGCTCTAATTAAAGTGCCAACCTGGCGTTCGTCGTGCGTTGAAAGCGAAGCCATCGCCATGCCCGCGTTCCACAATTTCCGAATTCCCGTTTACCAGTCAAAGGGCAAAACAAGTGCAAATAATTTAGCTATCCCTATCCCCGTCAACACAAGTGCCATCTATCGAATTACATCGATTGCTCACCAATAAAAAGTATTTGTATTCATTTCGAGCGGGCGATTATACAGAAAACAGAATGCTGACCTAGTATTCCGACAGCTGAATTCCCTATATAAGCCAACACGTCGCACGCTTCTGAAGGTTGTGCGGAGCCGGGGGGCCGAAATAAAGCTCACTCGGAATCGCTATGCCGATGGATTCGTTACGCGTATTATGCACCTAGTCGGCAAGCCCCAGGCTTATAAGATTGAAAGTGCATCGCGTGTCGCATTCGAAATCGAAACTCACATGCGCACACACACACACACACACACACATACACAAGGAGCAGATATTGGTTGATCGCGATAAAGCACCGGTTCGATCGCCCGTCAAAACAGTATCGTTTCAACTCGCTCTCTTTTATTTTTTTTTATTTATTTTTTTGTTCACCTATACCGATCAATCCCTCTCGTTCAATGCAGGTATACATTCAAAAGCCTCGGTGAATACACTTTCGTATAATTTTATAATACGAGTTCCCAATGAAATTTCGAAAGTGCAGTCCACTTCAATTTTTATTTTCAATTTTTTGACGTTTCTTAATTTGTAAGTAGAGTAACCGAAAGATCAAGCTCAGGCAGGCTTATAAAATATAGCCGCAGTTATAAAAAATCATCTATTTCCACTACGTCAATAATGAAGAGGTCTAAGAGTTCGTTGGACACTAAACTTGGTAAGCGGGTCATGAAGAAAGGGCCACGATTCATCGGATTAACCTACAAATTTGTATTAAATCCCAACCGAAATTAGTTATAACAATGCAAACAAGAGTAGTGCAAGATGCGTAATTAGTTTGGGAGAAGGGTACGACGAGATTCGCCCGCGCCGAGTGAAGTAAACCAGTTTAACGTCGGCTTTTACATCGTTCTTAAAGTATATAACGATCTTCGTGGAAAGTACAAATTACGCAAATGCAAGTTAATGTCCTACTTGAGCGCCTTAATCCCACCTAATTTCCACAAAACACCGGGATCGACTCGAGAGCGAGAGAGAGAGAGAACAGCATCAAGACGTGGGTGGCACTTTTAGACAAACAAAGACACACGCACACAGACAGGCTCGAGTTCACCGGCGGTAAAGGAGAATTATGGCGAACGAGCGGAGGGTTTGCCTGCGATGAAATTGCGATTTCCCCCGCGGATTTTCAAATTAAATGGATACATCCGTCGCGATGTTTCCGTTGATTTAATTGTGATACAGCTTGATTCGATTCGAGTGCGCTAATAATTAAATATGAATAACTTTATTATCAGCAAGTTCGCGGAAAATAACTTGATGAATAATGCAATTTTATTAATGCTACATCGTCTAGGCGATATCCATGCTAGATTCGAACTGATATAATTGAACTAGTTATTATATAATATCATTTAAGTGGACTAAAATTTAAAATAACTTAATTTTAAAATAGCTGCAGCTGAGACACTTTTTTTTACAAAAATAAATCAGGACGTGACTTCATGGCCTAAAAATAAATACAATTTTGAATGCACACGATATTAATTACGACGAATTCTATTTCCGCATCACTCGACAAACACGATAAACAATGCCATAAAAATTATGAAACTTATATCAACAGTCTTTAAGTATATCGTAAAAGCCAAAGGTCGAGAGTGGCCTCTCAAGCAGTAAAAAAAAAACACAAACGCCAGAGGATTCCTCCTCGCATCGGATAAAAGGCGTATAGAGGCAAGACCTCCGCCTTCCTCTCGAAAAAGAGATCCAACTTTTTTTTCACGCCGCGCCAAACTCTCGAGCAAAAAGCCAACCCACACACACACATACGTGCTCAACCCCCGCAGACAAAGACGAGCCAAAACAAAAAAAAAAGGAACCTACCGTCAGACTATCCTTTACTTTTTTTTTTTTCTTTCTTTTACGACCCGCGGCCTGCCCTTAACAGCCTTGCGCTAGCTTTTAATTGTTCCGCGCGCGTATATACGCACACGCCCTTTGCTTTGCGCGATTTTCCACCGAGAGAGTAAGAGAGGAGAAGACCGAAGGGAAGCGTCGTAAAGCCCACCGCGGCTAACCGGAATTATTCCGTCGCCTTTTACGATTTCTCTTAACGTCGCGCGTGCACTTCCGGCATTACTTGGGCGGCAGGGTGGGGGTCGAGGCGAAGCTTCCGGCTCTTCCTTCCTCGTGTGCAGTGTCCCTTTATTTATCGGGATTTCGTTTGGAGGAACTGCACCGCCGCCAGGATTAACGAGGAATGCTCTCTCCCTCTCTCTCTCACCCTTTCTCTCGTCTGCTTGAGTGATTAATCTTTATTTCGTATCCGCAGAGGAGAGCGAGGGAAAGTGTGTATAAAGGAAAATTGAAGCGCTCCTCGAGAGTTGATGGGACGAAATTCTAGGGCTTGCTGCTGCTGCAGCGGAATTTACGACTCCCTGTTTGAGAGAGACAGAGAGGCAACTTCAATGAAGATTTCAGCTGCGCGTGTTTCGCGCGCTCGGCAGCTCTCGGCGCACCATTCCTATTTGTATATTTGTTTTTACGACGTCGCGGCGAGCTTCTTATATACTAACGGAATTAGATTCGATTCTGATTCATCTAAAAACCATTCTACTCGTAAATGTGGTATTCGTATATAAACTAAACGGCACATTTTCCACGACTCGTCGGCCGCTGCCATAAGCAACGGGGCTAAAGTTCGCGGGCACCTATAGCAGCGTTTCACGTGAAAAAGGAGCAATAACAATAAAATATAATACGACCGAAAACAAAAAAAAAAAAGAGGAGGAAAAGAGGAAACAAGCTCGAGGCGAAAGAAGAAAAGGCGCTCGAGCGTGTAATGTATGCAGCTCGTAAAATCGGACGCCGCGTGCACGCAAAGGGATACATCTCGAGCGAGCACACATGCGCGTATTATACAACTTCTCCCGGCCGTGTCCGTTTCCATTTTGTTACTTTTGCCGCGGCGCGGACCAATTTGTCCGGCCGACGCGCGCGACTTTTCCGCCCGACGTATACGCGCGCGCCATAGAAAAAAAAAAACAAAGTAACGAGGCCTTCCCCTTTAATTGCGCGGCAATTAGAAATGCAAATTTTATACCGAGGGAAGAAAAAGTTCGGTATATGCGGATGAAAGTTTTGCCAAGAGACGCACCCGAGCTTTTGATGAAAAGCGCTTGGCGCCAGGTTGAACACACGCTTTGCGCCAGCATTCGTTGATTTTGCGCGTGATTTGAATTTGTTTGATTGCACGCGCGGGCGCAACTTTTGCTGTGGGAGCTCTTTGCCGTTTGGCAAATGAGTTGATGTATCTAGTCGCTCGATACGTGCGTAAATGGGTATCTCGAGAAATAATCTTTAATCACTTAATCTGCAGCAGCATTACTGTTTATCTTTCATTCGTTCGCCGAGTAACGCGAGAAAATATTGTATGTGACATTTTTCGACGACTTTGTAAAATCTGACCCACTTTTTTATCAATCTATCGAAATCCTATATATATATATAACATTTCAGAATGTCGCTGTATGAAAAAAGCACTTCGGCAGCAGCTATACAAAGGATATGCATATACGTGCTGTATGTACGCTGCTGACGAGCGCATAAAATTAAACCAGAGAGAGAGAAAGAGAGGCGAAAAATATGACCGAGAGCTTTTGACGACTCCAAAAATAATATATATTGCATTTTCATCACCGCCATCGTTGGTCATTATCATGAAAATCACTCGCTTTGTATACACGGCCGCGACGCACGCTGGCGTGCATTTAATAAAAGCGTCGATTGTTCTTCTCTCTTACGCTATTAAAAAAGCCTCTTTCGCGCGCGGACAAACGAAACCACGAGATGTGTGTGTGAGAGAGAGAGAAAGAGAGTCGGTGTGGCGCAGCACAGCACACGCGGCAAAATTGTTTCGCATAAATCCTTTATAGGCTGTAAAAAGGTCCCCTTATAACTGAAAGAAACGACGCGAGTCGTTCGAGGACCGACGCTAAACTTCTATATACGCACTGCCTTTCATTCAAAATATATATATGCATATAACCGACTGTCTTTATTAAGTCCGAGGCATTCATTTCTATTGTTAATCGTTTTGCGGCATACCTCGAGTAATACACCTTTAAACGGCCTTTACGGTGCGCGCTGTAAAAAAAAGAAAAGAAAAGAACGACTAAAATGCGCGGCGCAACGCTATGAACTTATCAGCCGTTCAATCGCGATACAACTTTTTATCGTCCACTTTACACACGAGTATAAAATCACCCCTAAAACAAAGCTTCGTGACAGAATTTTCCATTCAGATACACACAGATATATATACACACACACCCGCGCGCGTCACGGTCCCTTAATCTCAACTACACAAGCACGAGCCGACAATAGAGAGAAAGATATTGAAAAAACGGAGAGGACATCCCAGGGGCGCTGTATCCTAGATGTCAGTTCATCAGCGCGCAAAAGAGGAGAGAAAACAAAAGAGCGAATTGATACAAAACAGTGAAAGGGTGGTGGGTGCGGCGCGCCTCGGAGGTGAACGCATTGTTGCACTCAAGGGTGGGCCAACACACATATACAGAGACAATGACGTACAGGCAGTGAAAAAGCCTGGAGTTTTTTTTTTACTCGTCTGCTGTAAAAGCGAGAGAATGAGGTGTACATAATGTACATACGAAACCCGCAGCAGTGGGCCCCAACTGTAAACGGCAACTGCGTGATTGACGTTTTGCTCGATTACAGGGGTGAACGCGTGTTTTTGCTGTAGGTAGCTGCTGCACACTCGCGATATTTTGTGACGTGCACGGCTCAACCCTGTAATTCGGATTGCTTTCTTCCTCTCCTTTCTCGGACGGCGCACTCGTTGCTGCGAGGCTGCTGCTGCTATATGGAGTGTCACAATGGACAATCAATCGCTGAGATGGCATTTATACCATACATGCGACATTGTTCGTATTTTAGCTAGGATTGGACTCGCTATCTTTTTGCCTATCGATTTAAGAGCAGGAAATCTGAGTTTAATAATCAGGATATTGTTCTAGAGATATAATTGCCGTACATATGATTTCGCAATGATTGGAAGGATGAATCGAGGGAAAGGAAATTTATTGCAATTGTAATATCGAACTGTGCAGCGACGAGTGACTTTTAATAAGGGATTCACAAGAAGCGCAAAGAAAATGTCGTTTCAATATTTCATATTTCGCTCCCTAGTGGGGTATTACGTTTCTTTAATAAAACCCAACGAGAGTTTCAAAATCTCGAGTCCGGAACAGTCGATATAAAATAACTCGCTCGCTTATACCCAGAAATAAAGCTTCGACGAAAACACGGATGACAAAGTTTCTTCTTCTGCGAAATTTAATTATATTAAAAAAGACTTACCCTGCGATGAAATTTTCATAAAAGAGCATATAGCTCGCGTTCATTACACATCGCATGACGTTCAAAACGTTCAAGATCACTATAACATTGCATGCTTTTCGTGTATACGCGCGTAGTCTATATGCAGCGTTTGTTTATAAACCAAAAAAAAAGAGAATCAACAGAGAGAACGAGAGTGATTCAACGAGTGCCGCTTGTCTGTCTCTCTGCTGGGAGTCGCGCGCACTCTCGACTCTTTCCTCGCGGGAGAGACAAAACTGCCGGGGCAATAAAATTCAGATTTTACTGGTATAAATTCAGCGCGGACTCGTTTCCGGAAATTTATTGCGCCGAGACACACAGACACACACACACACACACACACACACACACGCGTGCCGTACGTTTTTAGTTTCGGGGTAGGAGTCGAGCAAAAAAAACAGCAGAAGAGGCGAGACACAGATATAAAAAAAAGATATCTCTCCCCGTGTTAACAAAATTTAATAGTTATGCGTCGCTCTCTCATTTACATTCGTCCATCCGCTTCATTTTCGGTTCTCGCTAGGCTCGTCCTCCCTTTTTCTTCACCCCTCCCCTACCCCTATACGCTCTTTTGTGTCGTAAGCGTCGCCCAAAATAAAAGTTTTCGTCGCGATAACGAATTTGCCGCTCCCTTCGTATACACGCCAATTGCGCCAACTTGCGCGGCTCATTATTAGCTATACACGTAAAAAGTGCACCAGTCAATTACATTTCCAAAATGAAATTCCCAAAAAGGAAAAAGAAAAAGAAAAGCAAAGAGCGGTGGCGATAATAAAAAGGATTCGGAAACTTAATCAAGTAACCGTGAACTGTACGATCCTCCACGGTGCTCTTAAGCAGGTGGCGAGGCGCGCGTATAAAAGCGACCGAGAAGTAACCGATTCCTCGATTCCTCCCCGTGGAAATCATCCGGCGACGTAGTTGCGCGCGCGCGCGCGATGAATGTAAAAAAAGGACAGGAGAGGAAATCGCTTCGGAAATCGACGATGCAGTGCCGGAGCTTCAGACACTCGCGCGGCTCCTCCTCGATGTTATTCATCGCTGACTCTCTCCGACTAACTAACTCTCCTTCTCTCTCTTCCTCCCGGTTAACCTAATAGAATTCTGTTTTTCCCTCCTTCTCTTTCCCTCTCTCTCGCTCTCTTATCAATGAAAACTGTAATTGGAGAAGTTCGCCACGAAGGTTACGAGCGCGGACGGGGAGAATCTACCAAGTTATACGAGACGCGCGCGTGCGGATGGAAAACTTTTCTGCAATCCTCTCTCCCTTGAATTGTAAGAGAGAGACAGAGAAAGAGAAGAGGAAGAGAATCAAGAATTTATTTTCTCCTCTTTAAAGTGTGTCACTTGTCGATTATGGTAAATTCGCGTCACTCTCGCGAGCTTGAACTTTTGCCATAAAGCTTGACGTGCGCGACTCTATAACAATGATTGTAATTTCGAGGAATAAAATCCCTCCCTTGCCGCTCTTGCCGAGAAGTGCACTTTGAGTCCATAATGAAATACTTTCGCACTTACAAATCATCATAGTTTGGTGGAGCATTAGAGTCGCTATAACTACTAGTAACAATAAAAAGTAATTTTAAATAGAAATGGAAAAACATCTGGAAGATGCGCAATATCCTACACTCTTTTCCTCCTCGCATTGAAAAATCAATTTTAAAAACGTTCCACCAATAGCCCCTAAAGGGATTGCCGGTTATCCCGGAATAATATCTTACCTAACGGACCCAGCTGTCGAAAGGCGATGAAAGAGAATACGACGAGCCGTGCACGCCGTGCAAACTTTGTTATTCCGTTATATCGATTGGCCCCATCCGAGTCTTTGCGGCGGCCCTTTGCCGATGATCATCGGCGGGGGTCGAGAGCAAAAGTTCATAGCCTCGAGCACTTCGCTTAACGAAAGACCGGCTGTTGCGCTTATATACATACGCTTTTCTCCGTACTTTTTGACTGCGTACTAATTCTTTCTCTCTCTCGCTCGCTCTTTAGACTGTACAAACGATAGTCGAACACGTGGATGGACAAAAGGTCTATATGTGGAAATATTACAGAGAGGTTAATGTTTGCTTTCCTCGCGGCGGCGACACTCAAGCGCAAATGAATTCTAAGTAAAAATTGCTCAACTCCTCTTGAGATTTGCGTAAGTAGTATGGTGGAATTTTCATGATGCGGACGGAGAGGTTTTCAGTATTTACGCTCTTTATGAAAATGGAATTCGTTAAAAGTATTACATGTGTTATCACTTATCGTGAGGATCTTTTTCGAGTTACTTTGCAGTTGCATTTTTTCCCCATTTTCTTTATCGTGTTTCAGTGTGAAAACTATAGAGTACTTAAAAAGTGACCTACGAAGATAACCTTAAGAATCCATTTTTCTTACTTGCCGATGAATAAAAAGAGCATAGAAAAATAGGCGAGAGCCAGGAGATTACAAAAGGACCGATAGAGTCTGCGCATTTAAAAAGTTCTCAATTTACAAGGACTTGTTACACAATTTTAAGTGGTTTTTAAAGACATGAAAGCACTTTGCCTTCGGTTAAAAAAAGTTGCATAAAAATATTCAAATTTAAACAAAGTAAAAGATGACTAGCTATGATAAAAATGCATCATTATTAAAGTGAATAATCTTGGATTTACCACAAAAACGTCATGCATAAAATTGATGAAATGTCACCCAATAATTTTCCAATTTTTGCGTAATTAAATTCACAATCTGATAACAACGGGAAAAAACGGAATAAAAAGAATTCGATAAGCCCGCATTTTTTCCCCATCATTGTAATGCAACATCTAACCTACATTCGTTCCACAGCTACATGAAAAAGCAATGAGAGGGTAATCCAGTGGAAAAGAGACATTAAAGCCCTGCCCCAGCCCCAAATGCATAAAGGAACGTCCTCCGCTCTATCAATGTAGAAATTAGGAAGGACCGCGTCGACAAACGTTGCAGCCGCGCCGATCGATTCTCGTTAAGGCGCGGGCGTTGAATATGCGATATCGACACTAAACCCACCTGTGCAGCACCGCTCAAGAAAGCTTTTGCATTGCCGGCCGAGCCTGGAAAAGGCCGCGCAGCAGCAGCAGTAGCAGCTCGAGGGAAAGTTAAGCTCCGCGCTCTCGCACCCGGTCATTATAATAACGACGTTATTCTCGCGAACGCGCGCCTTCGTTAATTGGGAGTAAAGGGGGAGGGAGCCACGGCACACGTCGCCAACAATTTCAGCAGTTAGACGTCCAATTACGCCGATTCGACCCTTATTAGCAGGCCTGTCGGATTTCGCGCGCGCGCGCGCGATTCGCTCGAACTGTGCTACTGCCGCCACCTACCCCTCCCATGCCTGAACTTTAAAGCGGATGACGACTTTGACGCTGATAAGCCAACTCTCGTTTTCCGAAGTCGTCATTGTTACGATGGCTATAGGCTGACGCAGTGTGCTCGTACGTTTAGGTTTCGTTTATGCATGGATTGATTTGAAAGGCAAACTCTAATGCAAAGCATAATTCAGACTTTATTAAGATCCGTCAGCTTGAAAATCTGTGAAAACCCCTATCACTCCCAATTCATGAGTATCAAGCCAGCTTATCGCGAGGGAAGAACAAAAAAGGGGTGATAATAGGGGCTTAAAGACCCTGAATTACGCACTTGAGAATCTGCCCATCCCCCGAAAACTCATTTATCTTGCTAAGCTCCGATCATCCTTCTAATTCCTATCGATCCATCCAAGAATAAGACTCTGCAGCAAAACTAAATCGAATCCTATTTTTCTTTCTATTTCTGTTCGCAGGAGCTGATTCTAACGTCGGAGGGTGATCGAGGCCTCGGCCGTCACACCAGTCGTATCGCCGTGAACAACTGTCCGTCGGTCCTGCTCACCAATCTCAGTCTCGCTCAGATGGACGGCCTATTGTCGGTGGACCTGGTGAACGTGACCAACTTAACGCTGATGCAACACAGCTTCAAACTGTCGCCGAGGGCCACCAACATGCGAATAACGGTGACGAACAGCAGCCTAGACGTATTGCCCAGCAATGTCTTCCACGGCGACGTCGAGGCCATTCTGCTCAAGGACGTGAGGATAGGCCAGGTCTCGGCGTTCGCCTTTGCCAATCTCGTCAACACCAATAAGATAACACTGGAGAACTGCCAGATCGAGAACGTTGTGGCACTGGCTTTCAAGAAGTTCGAAGTCAGACATTTGCACGTGATAGGCGGGACCTTCGGCGACTTGGTGCCCAGCTGGGCGATGAACGACATCGAGGTCTACGACATGTTCATGCTGGACGGCGTGAGGATGGGCACCATCAGTAGTTCGGCCTTCATCATCAAGAGACCAAAGACAGTGGCCATACTCAACTGCGTGATCGGTAGCCTCGAGGGCGAGGCCTTCGACATCAGCGTACGCGGTACAGTCATAATCAAAAACAATACTTTCGGTAAAGTGGCCTTCGGCACCTTCCTCTCCATTCACGCGGACACGGAGAACAGGTTGGCATCGTCGAACGGCAATCTCTATAGTCTCAGGTTCAAGAACAACAGTCTCGACAGCTTCGAGGAGGGCTCGCTGATATTCGACAGGACGAGCTTTCGCACGGAACTGAGCAACGTACTGGTGAACCAGGTCTGCGATTGCAACCAGTTGTCAGTCTGGAAGAGTCAGATACTCAACTACACAAACGCCTACTCGAGACTAATAACGACCCGCGACAGTACCAGTATCGTAGCACCACCGTTTTCCCTAGAATCCAGTGCCGAGGATCCAGATACGTTCCTCTGTCTCGAAGAGCAGGGCTCGAGTGCAACGACCAGTTTCGTCGAGTTCGAGTCTCGCAACTGTACCCTCAGTAGCTCCATGCTCCTGCTCATTCTGGCTCTGTCCGGTCTACTACTGGTACTGATAATCGTGGTGTGTCTGGTAGTCTATTGCTGTCGCAAGCGACGAAGAGATACCCAGAAGCGATGGATAAGCGTGCCCACCTCGGCGCCCGACGTTGTCTCCAAGACGAAAAATGGAGTCATCAATAGGGAAAACGCATCGTCTGGTGGTGCACCAGTGGATAGTAGAATAACGATGGTAGTACCGGACGGTAGGCTGTACAGGGAGACCGAGTTCCACGTCATCGTCGAGAAAGCCGAGCCACTGACGACCGAGTTGTAACGAGAGCCTTCGCGAGCTTCCGGCTCGAGGGACGCGCGACACAATCGGACCCCAAGGCATCATCACCACCATCAGCAGCAACAGCAGCAGCAGCAGCATCAGTTGAGGCAACGCCAGCATCAGCAGACGCTTCTGTTTCAGCAGCAACAGCAGCAGCTGACGATGGAGGAGACGGATTCATCGCGTGTCTACAAACTGTGACGAGCCTCGATGGAAGCCGCGAACAAGTGTGTTTCGAACAAATTCTATTGACACTAGGTTGGAACTTGATTATACAGTGAGGACACCTCGAGAGAAGAATGTAGCGCTTTTCTTTGAGGAGTTCGGATTGTATGAGAGCGAAATATACTAGTTGACGATGGAAAAATATTACTGCGTTTTTTCTTTTAGTACCGACGATAAGGTAGTGAAAAGCGCTGACCAAAGCTGATAAAATACGCGTTCGAAGGTATATTGATGCTGAAGTTCGTAGACGTGAGCCAAGAGCCTCCTCAAAGACAAGCGCACGTATTTAATAATAGAAGTACATAAAACGTGATAGTTCGAAGGTGTCTTCGTCAATGATTACTGGATTCGTAATCCGGGAAGATCTCTTTGAAAAGGGTATTTTTGTCGTATATCAAGCGTAGAAGTACGGTTCGATTGTGCATGTGTGTGTCTGTATGCGTGTATTCGATGGAATGGCTGAGAATTTTTTAAGAATCATGTGTACGTGTATAATCCTTTGATTTTGTGGATTTGCAAAGAATGTAGTGAGACGAGAATAACAATGTATATTGCATCCGAGCTGCCGCAAAAGTTATTACCAATATTTTTATTCATGTATACTATGCAAAGGCGTTATAATGGCGAGCATATGTTTGTTTTTGCGAGATCTACGAGATTCTGGGCAATGATCAAATAAAAAGAGCTTTCAGTTGTTTTTACCCTCACAACCCCCAAACCCTCAACATATCTACTGGGAACGATGACGAAGAAGAGGACGAGCATATCTTTTTCTTGGACTATAGTATACAATAGATATGTTTGAGAGGAAAATTCTGAGAAAAAAAACGTATCGTTTGCCATTTGAAAAAATAAAAAAATTTTATTTTCAGTGATTTTTAAAATTCTGTTTCCCTCTTTTTTGTTTTGCCTTTTGACAGAAGAATGCTGAGAAAATTTTATAAATTTTTTAATAAAACTATTTATGTCTATAATATTTATAACAGATGATTAAGAAAGAACATTAAAAAAATTTTTCTTCGAGACCATTTTGTAAATATTTTCTTTTATTTTATTTCTCAGAATTTCTTTGCAAGTAGGCAATTCGTATCGTTTCGATTAAACTTCATATTTTGAATTATGACTAAAAAATCTGAGTAAATACTATTACCACTAACATACAAGCATATTATTTTCTGTGAAACATTAATATACTTTTCTCAGATTTCTTCTCATAACAACAACTCAAGATAACCGTTAGTTATGTTTAATTTAATCAACTCAATGGAATCCTTGTTTTTTCGATTAGCTTTCACGAGTGCCAGTGCTTCAATATCGTCGCGAAAATGTACCTAGATAGTTTTTAAGGCGATAAATCGTGTTCAAAAGAAACGATCGACAATTCCCGTCGCGGGAAGAAAAGCAAAATAATGAGAATTAAATAAAAAGAAACAGCAGACACTCAAGCCTAGTCGCGTGCGAGTTGTGGGCTGACTCGCAACGGAATAAATAAGAGTAGCATTTTCCTTTTTGCAACGCGTTCGATTGAAGTCTATATTCGGGAGAAAGCACCGAAATTCCGCGTGTTCGTTCCCAAAGGGCGAACGAGGAGAGCCGATAATCAATCGTCGCGATCGAGATGATTAATCGATCCACTTTTCATTTCTCGTTTATTATGATATACTTTTCGTTGATATGTTTTGTTTGCTATAGAAATTAAAAGCCAGCTGTTATTGCGTAATCTCTTAAGTTATACACCGCTTCGAGGAGGGCAGTCGAAATAAAAGTGATCAGTATTTGCGAGACAAAAAAAAATAAGCCAATATATAAACATGCAACTCCTTCCTTTTGCAGACCGAGCAATTGAATTTTGTAACGCGCGAACTATTCACTGTAAAGCAAGTATTAGCGCTCACGGCTATATCTGCGAGCCGAGAAGCAACAAGACGAAGAAGACGAAATAAAACGCCACACTCTCATTGTTTCCTTTATTTTCAATAAAAAACCAAAACCAAAAGCAAAAAAAAAACACAACTTAATCAAAAATCTAAAGCACATGCGATTGCGCAGCTGCATTTGAAAACGCATCATCTCCCACCACTGAAATCCCTATATATGCCACGAGAGAACGAGAGAGAAATTGCTTGGGCGCACGGGAGCGCGAGCTAGTAAATAATGCATGTTTTCGAAAGCGCGGCGCGGAAACGCCACACAATACGGCCTTGCCGCGTGTGGATCTGTTTTTGTACGACACGCGCGCCGATTAAAAATGCAAAACGATCGCGTACGCGCGCGCGCGGGAAGTCATTTTTTTCGCGCGGCGCCCGTTCGCGGCTTATGAAAATTTACTGCTTGCGGATTTCGAACGGTTCGCTATCGTTCCAGGAAGAAGGCAAGAGAACTACTGTTCCAAGTACGTTTATATGTGCGACGGCACAAGCGACCGGCTTGAGACACTTGGATAAGTTATTTCAAACCGTTTTCCTTGGAATTTAGTGATTTAAAGTATACTTGAATTTATTGGACGTTTCACATTTCTTTACTATTTATAGGAATTTTCAATTTGATGATTACTTTATTACAGTCGTTTCATTTTATTTTCCAAGAGAAACCATTAGAACTACATTTTCTGAATTTCGTAGAGCAATAGCTTGCCAAGGTTAAATTCACCAAGAACAATTAGATACAAAGACAAAGACGAATATTTCAGTTATTCAAGTGTCCGCGTTTAAAATAATTAAAACTGAAAATTACTTGGGATTTATTGCCATGCATTCATCAGGTGGAGGAGAGTAAAACTTTACAAGTTGCGTCATAACTTCTAATAAGGTAAGGCAAATACTTGTTCTTTTAATGCACTATGATTTTAAAAATTTTTATCATTCCTCTTAATTAGTGCCTTACCACTAAGAGTTTTATTTCTATGGAGCTTAAGAAAATAATAATTATAAACTTGGTTTAAATAGAATAACTACCATGTAAAGATACATATAGTTTCTTAGTTAATTAACAGTCAATATTTACTAAAATGTTTATAACAATATATACGCATATACTAATCTGCAGTAGCATTACTTAAAAAAATGTTTTTCACGATGCAACAATTTCAAAATTTGACCGGGTGATATATCATTCTGAATCAAGTTGTTTAATTAGTGTTGTTATATATATAGTTATTATACCAATACTCTCTTAAAATTGTTTCATTTAGATAGCACCGTTAAAAGCACTATCAGTTTGATAATAAAAATCTCGTAACTTAATTAGCATGCAATCGTATATCATCGATAAGTGGTATATCAAGCGTAAGAAACAACGAGTGATTTAAATGTCATTAAAGTCAGATTAGGTAGTCTGTTATACAAGTGAATCATACCATTAGCGAGCACTAAGATGTTTTATCGTGATCTGTGAATATTCTAATATCAACAACTGTCTATAGAAGTAAGGCAATTTAGTCAAAACTGCAACGAGTGCCTATTGATTTAAAACCCGTTTAAAGTCGATTTATTTTCAAAATTTTAATCAGAATTCGATTGGGATATTCGATTGAATGAATCCCAATTGTTGAAAAATCAAATCCAACGGCATTTCCTGTATTACAAATATTCGTTGTACCAGACAATCGGAAAATATCAGACATGGCGCAATACGAGGATGAAAAGAAATCCGTTACCATAAGTAATTGAATACTTGAGATTCCTTACTATAAAAGAATGACTAAACAAATACCGACAAATACATACTTTTACTATTTCTGCACCGACCAATAAGATTATTATGATCTTGCATCGCGTGCCTGGTATCTCAGATCTCCGGTCTCCAGCCCAGGTAAAATAAATTTCTCTCTAACTTCATTGCGTCTTTAACCTCTAATAAAGCCACGTGAATTAATTGCAAAGCCTTTTACCGGATACAATGCATTTTCTATAATACGTACTAAACATTATACGAGAGTGTAATAAACTGTTACTATAGAATATTAATCACAGCTGGAGTACTGCATGTTTGTTAAATAAACAATAACAGACGAAATAATTAAGCTTTATTACTGTAGATAGATTACATATTCTAGACTCAATTCTATGCATTCAATCAATAATGTTTCTTAAAAAGTCAAAGAGTTTTTAGTTAACACACCTCTATTAACTGCATTTACTTATCGATCAAATATAGTTTTCAACAAAAAAAAACTCTATTTTTTAAATCTATTTAGCCGCCAGCTTCAAAAAGATTCCTTTGGATTACCTAACACAGAGAATCCACCAAGAGACGTTCACAAACATGAAACGACTTTTTACGCGTTTACAAGCTATATTCCAGAATCGTACGCAGCCAGAATTACTTTGCCACGATTGCGAAGAGCAACATATAATAACTTTATAGCCTCCCTAACGAGAATCCTTTAAAATCAGCAAGCACGATTAAGCAAGGCGATAAATTAGTCGACTTCCAGTCCTAACAAACTCAATAAAAGAAAGAACAGAAAATCAGGGGACACGAGTAGTACAGGCAAAAAAAGGGCATCGCTCACGCAACATCGGAGAAACGTAACGCGAGCAGCAGCAACAGCAGCAGCAGAGAGAGAACACGTAACGTCTCGCAATTAACGCTCGATCTCGCGTTAACAGATCTTCCGCAGTGACATATTAATTCGCGGGATCCGTCGACGATTGGATCTCTCTCTCTCTCTCTCTCTCTCTCACACACACACACCTTCTCTATCTCATTCTATTCAACAAGGATCGTTTAGCCCGGCAATTATCGCGAAGCTGCGATGTGTGCAGTCGTGCCGAGTGTGCGTAATTTGATTTACGTGGCGATCGAGGGGTGTAGCGAGCAAAGACGAGGACGAGAGTGCGCGCGACAAGTCCAACAATGCGATAAACACGTGCCCGAGATCTTGAATCGTGAGCGTGTGATATAGTATGGTATATACATATGCGTGTACAGCAGACGCGCTCGACTCGTTTCTCGCGTTGCAGTGTCGCGATCGAATGAGCGGCTGCGATTGATAAGCTCGGGGGATTTGCATGAATTGCTATCCTGGTTATATTCCATTGTTTTGAAATATTGAGATCTCGAGTTGGCAGATTGTTCAATTTTTTTTTTCTGGACAAATATTTACGTTCTAAGAAAAGGTTGGACTAAAGCTTAATTATTATATTTAGCTTATACAATGTGTGAAAAACTATAGATTTGATACACTTGCACGATTTGCTTAAGTTAATATTAATTAAAGCGCACCAGAGTACTGCCAAAAGGGTGTTTGTAAAGTTAACAGTTTCTTATCAAATCCTGAAGCTACCGCTTAACATAATTTTATTTCCCTTTCAATCTTGAACTTTCAAGTCTTTAATATGTTGTCTATAGTAGTTGCTGTTCCCGAAACGCGTAAATTAATGAAAGTAGAATCCAATCATATAAAATTAATATCAAGTTAAGAAAATAATTTTCCGTTGATAGTGCAATGCTTTAGCAAGTTTCGAGCGTGTTTAATTATACAAAATGTATAATTCTCTCATTAGCTTAAATCGACCATACAAATTTAGAAATGAGTTATTATATGTCCAATAAAATGATAGCCAGGGAATAGCTATAAATTTAGAGCACATTACGCCCTGAAATTCCAAGAGCTAATATACAATAAAATTATACAATTTTAAACGGCCAATATTTTAATGAGCTATCAACGAATGAGATAAAGATACCGTTTACAGCTACGGCACATCCCCGTAAGAACAATTGAAAATGTTTAACTTGTCCAAGCAATATCTCACGTCAATCATTCGCAATAAATATTACGTTTCACTGACAAATACACTCGTATTTTCATACAGCAAAAAGTCGCAAACAAATCAAAATTCAGTGTGTAGAATTTATGCGCTTCCATGAGTCATCTGATTCGGGGCCTTGAAATGACAGCCAAATAGTCGACAAAAATTTCGAGCGGACGAACGAACTGACGAGTGATGAGACTAGAGAGAAGGATTTATCGATTTTTACGAGCTTAAAACTTCAGAAGACACGTGTATAGATTTATATAAATTTTGGTCTTAAATGAATAACTTTCTTGGATCGTAAATCGATGGAAAATAAAAACTAATGGCGTCTCTACGAAAAATATTACTGCAACAATTTACAGGATTGCAATCCATTTAAAATTCGACCAATTTAAATACGCATTTTAGTAACGAAACATTCAAAATTTTACTACGTCGTCTGAGCTAATGATTATTATGAGATAATAATAACTAGAATAATAAAAGTATATTGGACATGAAGCCGCAGTAATTTTATTAATAACCAACAAAGCAATGAGCAATATTAATAATTCCTTTATCATTAGTGTCATCAAAATACAATTACACGTGTTATCAGGATGACTGCATCCAACAATAAGAATTATTGCTTAAACAGTCGCATGAGTAAGTCGCTTGAGACGTTAATAATGGTTATTTGCCCCCGATGCATTGACCGTCTTTGAATTGCTACATCATAAATAACTAAACTTTAATAGTCTAAGTTCTTACTTTGAATTTATGATAAAGTTTAAGACGATACTTATTGATAATTATATGCATTATTTAAACGGTTCTCAAATTCGAGATAAGGTATATTGACTATAATTTTAAAAGCAAACAATTGTATACGGTGTTCTGATAAATATTTTACCTTGTTACAAATCAAACATTTCTCAATAATAAATTGGTCTGAATAAAAAATTAATTATCGTTCCTTGTAGAATTTAGTTAACAGGACAGTATAAGAATTTTAAGAACAGGACCTGAAAAGTTATTCACTATAGTCTTTTTACAAATCACGATCAATAAAGCAGCAAGAATATCTGTTCTCAATAATAGTGTTTTGCAGTAAACACTAGCTTCAGCAGCTGCTTAGTATGTCATCAAACGGTAACAAAATTACACAGCGGAAAAAGTACACGAAGAAATGTATTTCGAAAAAAGCTAGTATAAGCAAAGAGCCATGTATTCGATTGTTTGCCAACCAAGTATTATGCAATTCATAATATGCCCAAATACCAAAACATGCATACACAGCCACCAATTAATTTTACAACTTTGCGTGAGCGCAACTTTTAAAAAGTCCGATTTTTAAAAGGCCACTCCGTATACTCGCAAAAAGCAGGCCTAAAAAGCCGCCTCCATCTTCGAGCTACTCGAAAGAAGCGGTCCTCCAGCCTCTAGACAATAAAAAAAGATCCAGGCGTGAAGTGCGTCGACAATGCTCCACAACAATGCGCGAATGATTTCGTCCTTGGCATGCTAGTGGCAGTCTTCATCATCTGCGTGTTATATACACAGCCGGAGAGAGACACTCGCACGTCAACCGCTACGACAAATAACAATTATGCGCGTATAGAATTGCGCTAATCGGTGAGTATCCTCGTCGTCAGTTCGCAAGAGAGAGAGAGAGAGAGAGAGAGAGAGAGAATGAATAGCCAATAAATCGATTCCCACAAAAGACCTGCTGAAACTTTTCACCGCGAGTCACTCTGATGTGTGTGTGTATGTGTATATGCTCGCTTTACTCTAAACGAAACTGCAGCATAGGCGTGTGCATATCGGTTCGCAAAAGCCACCAATATACCCAAAGCATACGTGCACATCGGGAGTGTATATATGGTGGCAGGGTATATCGCCGACCAAAGTTTTGCGGACGACGAGTATTTGCGGAAGAGAAACTGCGCGAGCTCCCGTATACACGTATAGATAGGGAAAATTCGGTGTTTTCGCCGCGTGCAAAGAGAGAGAGAGTTTAGATTGAACTACGTGGGAGATCATTGACGATTATTTGCTGTACTCAGTTAATTACTGGCGATATTAAGATATAGAAGAATAAATGGTATAGTTGTGATAAAGTCATTATTTTGTCATGTATCAAACAGTCAAGGAGACCCGACATATTGAAATTTGAACATAATTTCGAATGAAATATGTTAAAGTTCACAAATTATAGAATCAACTTTTGATGCTATAGACTATCTTGAACTATAGAAAATCTTGAACTTTAAACTCAGTAAAAATTTATTTTAGGAACATTGATTGTATCATGTCAATTTTTGCCAGTCATTTTAAATATTACAAAAATCCACAAATTTATAGCGAATCAAATAAATGATTTATAGTAAAAGAAGGGAATTCGAAAGAGTCGATATTTACGTAGGAATCAAAACTTCACATGATGCAACCTGTAGTATTTTTAGACTGCACATTTTATGAACAAGAAACACGCGTTGAGTGCGCTTAAAAAATTCAAATCGGAAAATTGTTCATAATACTAATACGTCAAATAACATGTCTGCATACGTAAAAAGTGACTTTTATCTTTTAAAATTTTCGCTAAAAATAAGTATAACTACACCTCCTCGCTTGTAAAATGCATCAACGCATTTAGTAAGTCACAATCTCTAACCGTATAATTAAAAATTCCTTCTACGTATAATACGTAAAATTTAATGTCACGTACACGGTATTACATTCAGCGAGCAACGCTCTTACCCTCGCAATGTAGGCATTAGGCATTAAAAAAAAATTTAAAACACGATTAATTTTTAATAATTTCAAGAGTTGTCCAACGCTCATATATACATCATTCTCTGCTGTTTCTCAAAATTCCAAGCAACCAGGTTGTTTCGCTCGCTCAAACTTAGCACGAAAGGTCCTCCGCACTTTTAGCTAACATCTAAAAAAAATAAAGGATTCTAAAAGAAATATCGTTTAGCATTCCCGAGGGATCTATCCCATTTTTTTCCAGTCCCATAGACGGTAATCATGAAAAATTACCCGTCGAACGCTTCCCCGAGCTGCGAGATAAATGAACATATACACTCTCGCTTGCACACGTATACATAAAGTGTCTTTTAACGCGGCTTTCACCAAGCTGTGCGATGACGACGAGGTCGCGCGTCGCGACGCTCGTTACCGACATGTACTATATATATATATAAGCAAACAGCACATCTGCGCGATACGCGACAGCTTATCATCTTGCATAGTGCGACGCGGTAGATATTTCTTTTTTTTTTGGCTGCTGACAATCGCGACGAGAATAGACATATACGTGTAGTCTAGCTAGCAAATATTGGAAGACTTGCTTTGTTTATGATGGATTGTTGGGATTTGCTCATCGTGAGTTTACAAAATAAAATAGCTTGAGTGTATTTTGCTAGTAAGAATATTTAAAAGTGTAGTTTAAGTTTTTCAAGAATAATACTAAATTATCTATAAGAAAATTCATTCATTATTCTTATATTTATGTTATACATATACAGAAATAACTAATTCATATGCTTAGAATATCTGTTATGAATTATTATTTAATACTAAAAATCAAATTAATAATATAAAAAAAAAACATGCACATCTACTACTTTTGGCGTAACTTTATTCTGATTAAATGAAAACTTAATGTATTGCTGCTACTCAAGTGAAGAACGATTTTGCGCTCTTTAAAAAGAATGAATAATATTAAAAATACACTCTTTTTTGGGAAAAGGTCACCAATCGAGCGAATTTGCAAACCAAATTCAAGTAGCAGTAATCTCGTTTTAAATTTGCATGAACTTTAACTGCAAGAAGTCCGAGAAGAAATATAATAAAACAATTATTCGGAATACCTTGAAAGAATACCTTGAAGTATTATAAAAATTGTCTTAACAAATTAATACTCATTCTACTAAACAGAATTAAACAGCAGTTTTACTGCAAATTCCGTAAAAAAATGAATATGCAACCGTATATAAAGAAACCTGTAATGTTGCAAAATAATATTTATAGAAATTAAAAATTTTGATTGAATGCCAGATTATATTCTAAAGATAGAATTCTATTATTTCCATATGTACGTTGTAAACTTCTGTAAGCATTAATTAATCTGTCACACTCATCAGATATTTCAATAAAACTTATACAGTTTTGATGAAATCGTCCGTGAAACAGTTAATTTCGCCGCTCTGACACGCTCAATTCGTCACTTTATCCGGACTCAACCATAACATATGAGAATACATATAGTTGAACCAAATACAATGACCATATAAAATTCGTACTATACAATTTCCATGCATAGTCATCAAGTGTGCTCTCATAAAAACTCGCATCGCAATGAAGACTCAGCGAAACTCTAGATTAAATCGTATAGCTAAAATCTGCACCGCTTGCTCGAGTTACGCAACGCTCTCTCGCGTTATAAGGCCCGTAGTATATAGAGACTAGCATAAGATAGAAACAGCGATCTTCGATCGCTCCAATTGCGAAGATCGCACTCACGTTTGTTTACGCTGGAACGATGCATGTGCGATTGAGAGAGCGAACGCAGTTTGGCAGATTGCAACGAGAGCGAATCTGTCATTTGTCTTTATTGCCGTTCTCCTCCTACTTCTTTTTTCGCTGCAGGCAGCGTTCCAGCTCTCTACTAGATAGCAGCTGCATTAATTCGCCATTCGCGATTTCGTGGAAGTCTACTCGACTGTTTGGAATATGTTGCAGTTTTCTTTTATGCAACGTGTGATTATCGAACGTAAATTAGGCACATTTATTTAATGAGTATCGATATATGTATTTCAGTACTTACGTGAAAAGTAAACATCGAGTATTAATGACCTCTAGCGAATACATAATTAGATATAGTTAATTTGATCGATGCTTGTTTAATTCTAATGTATTTTACTTAGCGCTATAAAAATTCATATGAATCAAAGAATCATCGAATTTAACTAACGTGTACTAAAAGACATTATTAACTCGATGTAAACAAACTGCAAAGCGAGAGTCGCTGATTTATCAAACAAAATGTGCAAGTTTATCGAGCTTAGGTAAATTTAAAAAAATGCTTTACTACATATTATATAGAATTGATATTAAAATTAGTAAATTAAAAAATAAATCAATTTTATATTTAATCATAATCCTTTTAGAATGTTCAACAATTCCTTATAAAATACAAGGTGAATAAAGTTAATACAACTCAGAAATTTATAAACAAGAAAATCATTTTTTTTAATTTTACCTAAACAGTTCATAAAATTAAAACCCTGTCACAAACAATGGATATATATTATAATACAAGAATTTTTTCTGGAACATTACTCACCTGAATGGAAGAACTCCATCGAGAGCCTGGTTGACGGAGGGTGGAGAGGCCAGGGCGAAACCGCGTCCAAGTAGTGGTGAATGCACGGAGAATATCCGCTTTGCTGTCTCCTGCGCAAGATCCGGATCATCCTCGACTTCTTCATCTATAGAACAAATGTTTGTTTTCACATTAATTTCTTGCGTGTTACTTTGTGCAATTTACGATATACGTAATACGGATACATCTATAAACATATATAGGATTCTAATTTTTTTGTCGATTTAATTAAAATTTTGAATTTTTTTTTACTTTAAACTCATATGCATGTTTCAATAAGAAAAGTTCTGTTCAAATTTTGTACAGCGTACACCCAGGTCAACTAGCTCAAAGAATTTTTGGAGGAATGATTTAGTTTAAAAAGAGCTCTTGGAATTGAATATATATAGATATATAATAGTAATAATCTGCGAAAATTCAATAAATATAAATAAAGCGGAAGAAAACACTTTTTTTTAACTTACCTAATTATTTAGAATTCCTTTGTCTACTACAAAGGGTTTTATTGTCGACAGTATAAGAAATAATCAAAAATTGAACCAAAGTGTTTACTAGCGCTATTTAACATCATTGTTGTACTATTACTTATACTATAGTATATTAGCATTACGAACACGTTACCTATATTAATATATTCCCTCCTCTCACCCTAACATACAAATTTTGTAAATACGTATTCCAATTTGTACTTACAATATATAATGTGCATTGATGCACATTATAAGTAATAGTGCAACATCAAAATGTTTCAAAATAATGAAAAGATCACTTACTAGTCACTAATGGCAAATTAAGATTTTTCTTCATAAGGCTGGCAGCACAAGCTCCACCAAGAAATGATAATTCGATTTCGAGATTTTTCAGTCCAGAGTTTGTTGTTATCCAATCATAGCCTATGACCAAACACTTAAAGCCATAGGTAATAGATCTTTCGTCTTTCATGTAATCTGACGCCGTTTCCAAAGAAAATATTACCTCGTTACCTGAAAACAATCATTAATTAAATTAAAATTTTATACGGCATATCAAAATTTATTTTATAATATAAACTTTCTTCATTTAAAAAACAGTTATTACTTGATTCTGTACAAATACGTAGCTGAGTAAATTTTTTTCAAAACATTATTTATTATATAATTTTTTGATAATGTATAAAGTATATTTTGTTTTATGTTATAAAATCAAAGAATCAGTATGACAAACTTACCAGGCAATACTACTGCATTTTGAGGCCATTGACTCTGGACATTGCTGAGCTTGTGTAGCACTGGCCAGTAAACAGGACTTTCATCCAAATTGCAATTTTCGAGAGATCTAATTAATGATTAATTGAAATAACATTTTATTACAAAATTCTATAAACACATAATAATTGTATAAAATGGATTTAGATAAAAATTATTAAAATATGATTTCCAAATGCCTTTCAAACATAAAATGTTAAAAACATAATTTTACAAAGCAAAAAATTATTTCTAAAATGCGGCTCCCGGCGGTCTGCACATTTGACCCAAATCATCTTAAACAAGAATCTCTCTGTACTCACTTTGGGGTAGTCGCTTCAACGTTGGGAATGTACAATTGGAGATAGTCCTCAGGCTGGGCAGTGCCGCAGTCCGGCGTAAATTCCACGGTGAGCCACTTGACCGTCTCGGGGAAGGTGACTCTATAATAGGACACAGTAGCGGGCTTGTAGGGGTGATCGCTCTCCAGCCACGTGTAATAATGGCTAGTAGTGGTAACCGGAGGTACGAAATGTGCAACGGCTGGCGCTGGTTGTGACGTCGCCTCGCTCTCCTGCTGGAGGGATGCTTGAGAGGACTTCATTGCTGAGGTGAGATTCAATGCTGTCACGTGAGGTAGCATCTCTTGGATTAAGGTTAAGACCTGGACTCCGCTCTATTCGCAAATATTGCATAAAAATGTATGAAATATAAAATCATTCGGCAAGTTACCGCATTAAGAGTAAAATAAATATTACGTTTTATATAAATTAATAACTCGATCATAGATCAAAAGAACAAAATCTTCTTCTACAACGCAAATAAGTAAGCTATTTTATTTTACTATCAATAATAGAATTACAATTTTAATAAATTATTAAAATTGGAGAACTTAATAGGAGCAATATAATAAATCATACATATGAATTTACAGCTATAAAATATAAAATACTCAAATTAAAAAATTCTATAATTAGAAACATTTAAAATTATTTTATATAATTAGTAATAAATAATAAAATTAAAAAGTAAATTCTTTTAATTTGTATTAGCTTACTCTAGGATCAGAGGTGGCTAGAGGGATGATATACGCCGTAGTCAAAGGTAGAAGGGTGGTAACGAATGCCACATTGCTGAGAATTTCATGGACATCGATATCCTCAGCCTTTTCTCTCGCGAGTGCTAAAATGTCGTTGGAGCGTTGGATGATAGTAGCGGTCATGGCTAGAGTGCATTTTCTCGCCTGTACTTCGGCCATGGCTTTACTCGTGTGCTGTTCGTTTGAGTCTTGAGGATTTGAGTAATAAAGGATATGTGGAATTTGGCCCCTGAATTGCGTAGTACCTATAATAAAAGTTTATTATTTATTTGAATTACTTTTTCTACTAATAATTTAATAGATGTTTCTTTGTAACAAATAAATATTTTTTTTTTAAAATAAGGATTAATCTTTACATCGAAAATATGTAAAAATGTATAAATGCCAGAAGCAAATATCGAACGTCATAGTTTATTCTAATATAATTCCCGAATAAATTCACTTTAAATATTGAAAACCTTTGCATAGTAATTTTATATCATGCAAGCTGAAGACCTTGTTTCAACACATAAAAAATTTCAATAATTATATTTACACATGGATTTTAAAATAAATAACTTACCATTAAAACTTAATGAACAAGCTGAAAAAGCGAAAGATGTACCATCCGGACCTTTGACAACACGCAAGCCTCCATCTCCGTTGCTAGTTCTACCTCCTCGATTTCTCAGTCTTATAGCATATTTTACTTTCTCTTTGATAGGGATAGCTTTATCGAATTTTAATTCTACAACATCATTGATGCAATCGTCGGGACCAAAGGAACCTCTTGTAAAATCTAGACTACTCCAATGTTGCGTGTGTGAAGGATCATTACCAGTATTGTTACGCTAGAAAAAATAGTTTTCCTTATGAATATATGATAAACAAATTTCTCTTTCTGATTTTTACAGAACAAATTTATAGTAAAAATTACTATTGAAATTAAACATTTATAAATTGGCATAGTTTTAAAAGTAATTATTATTTTTTATTTATTTCGTGCATTGGTTTCAAATTTTTATAGTTTAATTTTTAATTTTTTTCACCTACTCAATCAACTAACAAAAATAATTCGAAAAACCCTAATAATAAACTCACATCATCCAATAATTCTAACTCGTAATCATACACTCCAGCACCTCCGTAGATTCCAACCCCAGCAATGAGAATACCGGGTTTGTCAACCGAAAAACAAACAGCATCGGGCGAACCGTTCCCTGTATTCCAAGATCTAGTTTGAATGACTCGGGTAAATCTTGAGGGCGTTGTATACATTAACCGGTAACAAGCAGCCTGCATCTCATCTTCATTGCCGCTTGAATAGGCCGCAAGCTCAGATATGACGCGCGCCAGGAGGTAACAGCAATGCAGCACCAAATTCGGCAGCGATTGACTCTTTTCTCTGCATAGACCTCGCTTCACCGGTATCAGTATTAAATCCAATAACCTACAATGAAAAATAAATTTAATAAGATTTTAATATACTTTGAAACATTTATTTTCTAGTTTCAAAAAATTACCTGTCCAAAACCTCACGAAAGGACCAATTCAAGATTTCCTTCCCGGTACTCTCCACCTGTGACTTATAGCTAATTTGTTCTACCAAAATCGGATAATGATGAGCTTCCGTCGAATTCATCATTGGCAGTCCGGCGTTATCAGAAGGACTTAGCTGCCTTTTCACGCTGTCACTGCTATCCATTACGTTGTTTAATATTGGAAAGGTACAACGCAGACGGACTGAGGAACTGCACAGCGAAGCTAAAACCGCAGAGAGTAATCGATCCTTAGTGGTAATACCCTGTACCTTATCTATTTCAGACAAAAGTTCGCACAACGATGTCCACTTTAGGTATGCGGTTGGATAGAAGGCATGATAGCAAGAAACAAATGTCTTATAACATTCATCCAGTATGGCACTTATCATTTTATGGCCTAGATTTGCTGAATTTTTGTTGAGTCGAGTTTTACCTAGTGAAAATACTTTATATCAATAAATTTTGTAATATGGTAAACCCTTACTTTTTAGATAAAAATTTATAACTTTTTACAAAACTATTATTATATCGTTATAAATTACTTTAAACTATTAGTGTTAACTTTATTTTGTAATCGTTAATTAAATATACTCTTCAAACAAATTCTGGTAAAAAACCTAATTACCCTTGGTTTTGGAGGTCGTGTTTACACTATCCGATAAAATTTGTCTAAGCAACGCTCTTACTTCTCCTATGCATTCAGCCAGTCTCACAGATTCTGAAGGTGTTTTCTTGCTTGACTGATTAGGATAAATTTCATTCGTATACGTTCTTAGCAGTCTTAAGCTTGCTTTACTTATGTAAACTAGTCTATCCATTTCAACAATAGTAATCGATGATGACGGTACCATTGTAGTATGAAATGTCGTATCCGACAAACTAGCCTTCAATGTATTCCAACTCCACTGAAGTAATGATATTAAAGAATGAAAGCATTCTTCCGTCACTGTTCTACTAAATTCTCTCTTTAAAATATACACTGGTTCAATCTGATCTCTCTTACGACTGAAATTTTGATTTTCGGGAGTGATAACTCTGAAAAGAATTCAAACAAATAATAAATCGCATTCTACATTTCTAATCTCATAATGCGTATTACTTATTATTGTATGCCAATTAATTTCTAAGAAACTTTACGAACTCTAATTTTAAATAGTACTTGGACAGCTATTAAGTATATACTTATAAAAGCTTTTGAGTGCAAACTTCACTGAACATAAAATTTACCTGTAAAGCAACTGTGGGATTTGACCAGCGTTAACATCGGTGCCATTGTTTGCTTCCTTCGACGTTTTGAAATAGAACACTACTTGGTCCTCAGCAGTTACAGTCTCTTGGCCTCCCGAGCCGCAATCACTGGATGGACCACTGACTTTGGCCCATGCTACGTACCAGCGATTTGTTTGCAGAGGGACAGGCTCATTAAAAAGAATTGAATATTTTTGGCGGGGTTCACATTCGTAAGGAATCACATCTGTTTCGGCTAATAGTTCACCGTCAGTTTCTTCCTCACCACCTTCAAGACCTATGTCAAAGAGCTTTATCTTCGCTGTGTATTCACCCCGACCGCCAAATAGTCCGTAACCGCCTAGAAGATTAAACACGATTTAATATTTTAATAATTTCAATATACCTAAATGACAAACATTATTTAAAGTTTACCTAAAAGAATATCTGTATCAGCCATGAACCTAATAGCTTCGATGGACTGTCCAGAATATCCCCATCCACCCCCATGATTTTCAAATCTCGACACGGTAGCAAAATCTTCTCTGCTGTAAACTTTTCCATGAGTAGACTGATTGCTCTCGCTGCCCTCTACGATCGTGAATTTTTCATCTTGCGCCAGTGTCAAAGTATCCAGGCAAGCCAGCAAATGCATCGCCGCTTGTGAACGAGTAACATAACAGTTCGGGACCACTGGCAACGCTAATCCCTGGCTCAGAATTGACGCTTCTAGATTCGGAATTGTTCTCGCTTCAGTTGATATCACATTATAATAAGTAATCTCGTTGTTTGTCGAATCGAAAGCCCAGATAACATTGTACAGGGGATCCAGACAAGCTGCACACTGATTGAAATCAACCTGTTCGGGACCGCTAAAACTATTGCACGTGCCGTCACGTTTATTAATTACCAGGCACTTAAAGGAGTTTCGGTGTTCAGTCTGATGAGGTAGTAGGAGGATGCAATTTTTATTAGCCATTACAGTACTACGCGTTAGACTGATGCTGTTAATTTCATCCACCTTGATATAAAAAAAAACATATTTTAAAGTAAACATTTATTTTGTAAAGTATATAATACACAAATTCAAAGTAAAATTATTTAAAAATTAAAGATGAAACATGATAATTTTTTAAAAATTAAAGACTCTACATGTACATAATATAGAAATACAAACCTTAACATAAGTCTGATCACCAGAGGCGCCAATCCATGTGGCTTTTCTTCCCCAACGCGTACCTATATTCGGTACAATATTAGGAAAGCTGTGCCAAGGTTGCGAAGGGTTGTGTTCGGTATCGCGATTACTAGGAGATGATGAGCGGGAATTATTCGGGGATGCAGTTGATTGATTTGCTTGAGACTGTGATTGCTGCGACTGCTGTTGTGATTGCTGTTGCTGCTGCTGTTGATCGTACCAACGATTCATACCCAGTTGACCTGATGAAAAATTGAAATATTGATATATGTTTTCAGAATATCTTATGTATATTAGATTTTATATTGATATAATACAAGCATGTAAAATTGATTTTTTAAGTAAGATTTCGCATTTATACAATAGTTACTAATTATAGCTTGGGAAAAAATGTATTTCTAAGATAGAATGTTCTCGACTCGCAAAAATGGAATGGAACCTTGTTCAACTGAATTCACAATATGTTCTTCGCATATATCCGATAAAATAAGTTACGCTTGAAACGTAATTGCATTTTAACTCTCTAAATTTACAGTCAATGCAGAAACCTTAATAGCAAATACATAAAATATTATTGTACTGTTGAAGTTTATTTATTTTACACGAATCATTTAGAAGTATAACGGAGGTCGCCCATATTTGTCCCCAATAAAATTACATGTTAAACTTACGAAATTTGTACTATCTTTTAGTGTACGAAACAACGTTTGTATTTTTAAAAAAGGTTGCATTGATTGTCCCTTATTCTTAATGAAAGTAGAAACAGACGTCATTCTCAATCCGGTTTTTTTTAACTTTCACTTTAGTAATAAAATTAAATTTTTTTCATCTTTCACATTGTATTTCAACTCTGCTTCAGTGTTTCATAAATAAGAAAGCTCTTTGCCAGTGAAAGTATTCAGAAACTCACCCTTCTGGTAAGCGCCGAAAGTGTAAACCTCTCTTCTGGAAGTAAGCACGACTGTGTGGTTACTCCCAGCGGCTACTTGAATCGCAAAACCAGGAATTTTCACGTGCATCGGGCCTGCATGGGCTATCAAATTTCCCACGCCTAACTGCCCGTAGATGTTACTGCCAAAAGTATAAACGTCGCCGGTCTGCAGTAGGACAACGGTGTGATGGAGACCACACGCAACCTGAACAATTGGAATATCGCCTGGAATCAGAACCCGAGCAGGCGGGATGCTGGCGACTCGTGTTGTATCGCCGCGCTCCACGTCACTACCGTCTCCACCAACGGCTTCTTCGACTACATTTCCTGGTGCAACGGTAAGCCTTGGTTTCGCCAGTGGTCGGAGTACGTGGGTAGCAATAGAGTTTTGCGGTACGACCACTGGAAAGGCTAAAGAATAACGAAATCAAAGAAAATTTATTTTTGAAATTTTAATCTTTTATCATTTTTAAAAAAAATGAAATGTAAGTAAAAAATATTCACCATTAACAGATCGTTTATGTTCTTTAGCCATCAATGAAATTGGAATAGCTGCTTGGAAATGTTTTTGCTTTTTTTCTTGGAATCGTTTTCTCAAAAACTCACGAATAGCAAACTCCGATACTACCGAACTACTGCATGCTGAAATTACAAATGTCATTTTAGCTATGCATTTTAGTTATGTCATTATGAAAAATTTACCTGCAGGTGCTCTTCCTGGAAGATCTCCTCCATTATCACAACTTTCTCGAGCGCATATTCTACAACATCCACATTGTGCACAGCCACTATCACCTTGGCCACAACCACACTCCCTGTAATGTCAATCAACCATTCTAATAATGTTTACTCTTTAAAACTAATTATAAAAATTAATAAATTTACTACTTACTGTCCAGGATTTCTGTCAGGACGTATACTACTCAGACACGAAATGCTGTAGCCTGTACATTCTCGACAGACGGTGCAAACCATGCATGCCCTGACTCTCCACTTATGTTTACCTGGTGGACACATTCCATCTACTCTTATTGCCTTTGCTTCCTCCCACTCTTCTCCAGCTTCTCCGGCTTCTAAAATCATAACTACTTTTAGTCACATTTCATATTAAATGTGCAAATAAAACCCATCTTTCTTAAAAAAAATTTTTTTTTTTATTATTAGCTTATTGATTTAATACAATTAAGCTCACCGTCTTCGGTGCCATTTGCGTCATCATCAGCAATCCCAGTTTCCATAGCAGTAACACTAAGTTCTTTATTAACAGCGTGCGTCGTTGAAAAATCTCTACCACACTGTCCTCTATTATTTATTCCAAAAGTATACAGTTGACCCTTGTTAGTTAAAACAGCAGCATGAGCCTTTCCCAAGGAAACACTGGCAACGATGACGTCTTTCAAGTCTGGAACCATTCCAGTTGTTTCATCACTGTACAATGTATCTTTACCAAACATTAATAAGTGTCCCTCCTTTGTCACTAAAGCTGTAGAACCATTATTACATGCAGCATTTATTATGTATTGACCCTCTACTTTCTGCATCTTTTTCGGTTTGCTTGGTTTTGGCTGTTGTCGGACTTTATCTACAAAAGAACATATAAAAATTCGATTTTATTACATTTTATTATAGTCAAGATTGAATTATGTATATTTATAAAATCCAAATTAGAATTGAATTGATTCTGATTTTATCCTGAAGATAGGCATAATTTAACCGTCATAAATATCGACTATTGCTGTTTAATAAAGTAAACTTGTTAATGAATAGCAAATGCTTCTATATATTGATATTGTCATTAAAACTTACTACTATCTCCATCTTCTCCTCGCCTAGCAGTACCAGCAAAAAGTACTGATCCATCTTCAAGAATCAGTATAGCATGTTGTCCCTCGTGACCGACGGCGAAATTTACAACCTTACATTTCTTTCCCAAGGAAACTTCTAACCATCTGTTCGATCTCACATTATTTCTCATGCCTATATTTCTGCCTTTTCCTGTATACATCAATTTACCCGAAATGGTTTTCAATAACATAAATTCTTTGCCAGCCGCTACAAATGCAATTTCATCGTCGCAACGGGGATTTAAAATAAAAGTAGCATTATCCTCATCAAAAGTAGCGTATCCAAATACGTCGACGCATTTTCTAGCCAATTTTAAAGGAAGTTCTGATGTAACAGTTACTGGATTACTCAAAGTGTTTATTGTCCGAACAACGAAACCCTCCTATATATAAGATAATGTATTATTTGAAACAAGTTTTTATCGCTCTTTCTGCAGATATTTCATAATATGTACAATTGAACATTACTTACATCTTTACCAGCAGTTATCATTCCCAAATTTTCACCATCTGAAAACATAAGTGAAGAAGACCAATCTCTTCCTTCTAAAACAGCGATTCCTCTTATTGTCAACGTATTTGCATCTAAAATCATCAGCTCACATTGTTTTTTAGGAGCACATTTGAAGTATAAGGAACTCTGAAATGAATGATACATTCATTTAAATTATTAAATATCTAATTTTAATTCTTGACTATTTAATATGAAACTTACATTTGCATAACCAATCCATCCAGTCTCTGATGGATAAAAATCAGCTTTATGAGCATAAACATGACCCCATATTGTACCACCATGCCCATTGCCAATTTTAAATAAACCACAGTTTGTGTGCAGGTACAAGTACTTTCCATCACTGACAAAGCTTCTACCATTCAGAACTAAATTGTTTATTTCATTTGGTAATTTAAGTGTAGAAGTATAAATCTTAGAATTCTTAGGAACACCATGAGTTATCCAGTCTGGCTGGGCAAGTTTACCAAGCAAAACAGCATGTACACTTCTCTGAAGTGAAGTAAGGACCATTGGCATCTAAATAGACGGGATATTTTTTTATAAGTATTTTTTTAAATAAAGCTAATTTTTAACGACATTTTCTGCAGTTTATAATATGTAATAACCTGAATATTTTGTACTGCAAGAGCTCTTGGACTCATTAATAATGCTGCTACTGTTGCTAAAAGTCTGCCAGTATCTCCTCGAACAACAACTAAACTAAGCAAACAAGCACAAGCAACTGCCGTTAAATGACTTCCATCATTAGCTGCTGCAGATTCAGGACCATGGGAAGTTGCAAGATCCAAAAGAAGATCAAATAATGGGTCTAAAAAATTTTACAGCATAATTAAATGACAAGAATTATTGTAAGTGCTTTGAAAGCATCCTTTTTTTACTTCACTTATTAATATTTAAATCAATTTTTATGTATTAAACCTACCAATAACTTCATCAGGTTCTGATTTTAATCCTTCTGGTAATTGGCCTTGTAATACGTCCAAAAGTGCACTGAGTGCTTTAGTACATAATGTTGGATCTACAGACCGACTTTCTCTCATCAAAGTGAACACACTTCTTAGACCTATTCCAACAATCTGTACAAAAAATACTAAATTATTCATGTTCAAAATATTTATTAACTTCTTGTATACCTTTGGTAAATTTTGGGTTGTTGATATACGATCTTCATCATCACTTTCTGAAATAATGCTGTCACTGAATTCTGGAGGTGGAGGAGAATTGCAATTTGATGCTCGGTAAGCTTCATTTATACTTCTAGCATGTTTCTCCAGAACAGCACCTCTAACACTTGCAAAAACTGCAAAGGCAGAAGCATTGCTGGAAACTTCAATTTCAGGTGGTCCAGTACAAGTAACTTCTCCATTTAGATCAACCTTATGCAAATAAAATGTAATAAAAATAAAAAAATAAATAATTTTAATCATACATATTGATATTAAATTATAATACCTTCTTTTTATCTTTTTTCTTAATTTTGTTTTTTCTACATTTTTTCCATTCTCCTTTCAACCTGAAATTAATAAAACATTAATAAGTGATATCAAAAAAAAAATCAAAGTAACATTTTTGTCTTTAAAACTATTAACATCAGATATATTAAAATTATTAAAATAGTTATATATGAATAAATTATTTGGTGTATTATATTTAATGTTTTGTGCTAGCTCATTTAAAATACAAAAAAAAGGTTCTAATCTACTTTAGTATACAATTTGCCTATTCAAGCAGACGACGCGTTTGCATGATATTTAAAAAAGGGTCCAATTTCGATTTATTTTATGCATTACAAATTTTTATGCTTTCAATATCTATTATAAAATTTTAACTAAATAATTTATAAATAATTCAAGCTGCGTTTTAACACTGTTTTATAAATCTACTAAAATTTTGTCATTGTAATAAATAAAAAATATTTTCATATGATTTCGTCATTACCTAAAACATATTTATTAACGAACAAACAGAACAACTAAAATTTAAAAATGTTGAAAAATTGGATCGAAAGATCGGAATTTCATTAAAATTATTTCGTAAATAAAAACAACCTGTCAATCACAAACAAAAATACCCCAAAACACTGGCTGTTTGACAACAGATTTTTAGGTTATTTCGTATAGTTCATAATTTAAGAAAACTGCGAAGTCTTATAATTAATCGTTCGACTAGTTGCAGTTCCAAGAAAACATTGTTTACAAACTAAAGGTCATTGAAATCATAATAATCATCTGCAGAGTAAACAAAGTTTATTGCCATCAGCCTTAAAAGAGAGGTTAAGCCCGTACCTCTGGGCCTCGGCGATGCTTTTAAAGAGGTCATAGAAGCACTTGACATAGCCGTCGGGTTCTGGGAGAAGTCTATCGTGTTCTCCGTTCTCCATCCTCCGGCTCGAAGCTGCCGCAGTTGATGTCTAGGTGCACACTTCTAGCCTTTTTCGCGCGAGTATCACCAATTCATCTTCGTATATCGATCGACACCTGCATGAGAGCTGCAGCTGCCTCATAAACGCGACAACTCCGTGTTCCTGAGAATGAAGGAGGTTCGCGCCTCAACCGTTAGTCTACTCCTGGATGCATTGGGGGTATAATTTTTGATTTGTGATATTCCGTCGGTTTGTTCTAAAGCCAGATATTAGAATCGCAACCGGCACTTTGTTGCCCGATTCTCGTACTCGGAGATGTTTATTAGCGACACTTTGGCGGTTCGAAAACTTTGCCACGAAATTGTTGCTACGGACCGCGCCGTTTTCCCACGACTATTCCAAGAATCGCGACAGAGGTGCAGTTTTCGAAAATTTTTGCAGTGTTTTGAGTTTTCCGCAGACTCTCTCCCTCTCTCTCTTATTCTCGCCTTCTCTGTCTTTTACACGACAGATATACATGTATTCACGTCTCGATCGATCGTTTTTCTCGTGCTTTGCACGCGCGCGAGGTATTGAGGATTTCTCGAGTTACTCTCGAGTCTCGCGAGTACTGTGTCTGTCCTTGTCAGGTATATGCGATTGTCATATTCGCATCCTTGTCTTTGTTGTAGCCTTATCAACCTAACCTGGTCCTCGCGAACTCGCTTTGCGATTACTCGATTTAGAGAATACGACGCTTTAACGTTCTCTGTTTAAAAATGTAGAAATCTACCAGTATTCTGCCAGTAGTGCCAGTATTAAATACGAGTACCTAATTACTTTGTTTATAAAATATTTTCATTGTACAGCGTTGTTATAAAAAAAATTAATATATCGATACAATTACGATATATCTATATCTTTATACTTATGTATATATGTATACGTTCAAAATATTAGTCACGGTCAAATTCCGTCACTGATACATTTTGGTTTTATTCTATGTATGTGGCATTAAACATTTTTTTATGCCCAAAAATAATTACCTTAATCATACAATGAAGAATAATCCATCGAATTTAATATGCAGCAATAAGCTGTACTAAGATTATTATTAAGGAATTAATGGCAGTCTCTGATTTCTGACCGTCACAATTTTTTTCCTCAGGACCAGCGCGCGCGTGCTGCAACGTCTACGTCTGCGTGTGTATATATTTTGAGAAAAACTCTGCGATACGCCTGTACCTCATCGACGTAGGTCTTGTGGGATGGTCGATTTTTCACGCTCCTGTGTGGTCGTACGTAAAATATAAGTATCCCCTGACCCATCCTGAATTGTGTATTATCTGTGGGAGATTCGCGAGATCAGCTATAGCAGAGTGGATATTTGCAACGAATGAGGTTTCCTGAGCCAATAATCAAACGGACGAGTGAACCGCTGCCTAGGAGTTGTTGAGGGAAACGATTGCCGGCTTTCACTCTCTCTCGGAGGACTTTCTTTTTCGTGTCTCGGGTATGTGGATGCCAGAGAAATCTTTGCTTACCAATCCTCGCTCGAACTTAGTTGCTTTGAGTGCTTTGAGGCTATTTAGTACAATTTTCAGTATAATTGCAAACTAGTCTAGTGTGTATATCCATTTAACTAAAAATATGTGTGTTATATTTACTACATTTTTTGGGTTTTGCCTAATGTCTTTGCTGATATTGTATGGCTTTGTTTATTGGGGATTTGCTTTTTTATTGATTTTAATTTTGTTACTTTCGATTCGACGATATCTCTAGAGAGCAAGGTTCTGGACCTATTTGTTAGTGTTGTAATACTTGTAATATAGCTAGGATTTCTTGAACTTTTTTAAAAGGTAACAGATATATTTGCATTAATAATAAAGTTACGTTGAATGTAATAACACCTATAGTAAAATAATTTTTATTTATATAAACTTACACTTAACACCATTTTGTGGTTCTCTTTCTTATGTTTTTATTTAAGTAATTACATTGTATAGTTTTGTGTCCAAATATTTCATTTCCTTTTAAATTTCTTGAATTTCAATCACAATAATTTATTTGTTTATTGTGAGTTACTTATATTTGATATTATCGGTTAAGTATAATATGAAAAAATTTGTTTGTTAAGATTACACGTTGTTTCGAAAATTTGATTAATGAAATGATTTTATAAATTGTGTTAAACAATTTAAATTTGCTTATTAACATTTGCTAAAAATAACTTTGTTTATACGTATACAATTATTTATATTATTTTTTTTACTTTACCAATTTTTTACAGTGAATCAGGTTTTACTTTAAAGTCTTGTATATTACTTGAATTATTATATGATAAGTAGATGTTCAACAAATAAATATCTACTTACCTATGTAAAAAGTATAATTTATGATACAGTAAATGTTGTTCTTATGTTTTCCAATGATATTTTTGTTTATATACTTAGATACCTATATTAAGTTTGATATTTTATACTCTTAAAATATCATTGATCTGTTAAAATATGTAGGTATTAATAAATAAATAAATATTTTTTCTTATAAACAAAACATTAATTTAAAATTTTTGTTCAATACCAATTTATACAGGTTATGAATATTTTTTGTTGTTTATATACATATGAAAAAATCTGTTTTTTATTATTAGCAAGCTAAAGACATTTTTTTTTAAGTTCCATCTTAGCCTTTTAATTTTTTTTAAGTGTTATATTTAATATATTTGAATTTTCTAATTGAATACCTAACCTCTGGATATGATAATATATCAACAATGAGTACTTATATTATTTATAGGTAGTTAAAATTATTATTTTATTCTGTTTTAGTGTCAGCAGTTAATACGAATTTATTTAAGATAGTACAATGGCCGATTCCAGCGATTTGGATCGGCAGATCGAACAATTAAAAAAATGTGAAATTATCAATGAAGCTGAAGTTAAAGCACTTTGTGCAAAGGCACGAGAAATTCTCATTGAAGAGAGTAATGTGCAGCGAGTAGACTCACCCGTAACGGTATGTAGAAAAATCTTTTAACTTTATTTACTGAAATATAAATTATGCAGCTATTTAACACAAAATAAAAAATTTATTTTGTAGGTATGTGGAGATATTCATGGACAGTTCTACGATCTGAAAGAACTATTCAAAGTTGGTGGTGATGTTCCTGAGACGAACTACCTATTTATGGGAGATTTTGTAGACAGAGGTTTCTTTAGTGTGGAAACCTTTTTGCTCTTACTAGCTCTTAAAGTAAGCTTATAATTTTCTAAATAAATCTATAAATACTGATTTGGTATTAATTCTTATCATATTTTTAGGTTCGTTATCCAGATAGAATCACATTAATTCGAGGTAATCACGAATCTAGACAAATCACACAAGTTTATGGTTTTTATGATGAATGTCTTCGAAAATATGGTAGCAACACAGTATGGCGTCATTGCACAGAAATTTTTGATTATCTTTCCCTTTCCGCAATTATTGATGGTAAAATATTTTGTGTTCATGGAGGTCTTTCTCCTAGTATACAAACACTTGACCAAATTCGTATAATAGATAGAAAACAAGAAGTAAGTAGAATTCGCATTCAAATTAAACTTTTTTTTAATGTTAATGCTTGTTACTAACTTAAAATCTATCAAATATTCTGTAAATTCTCTACATTTAAAAGAAAAATACTATTGAAAATTTATTGTCATCATTCATTATATAGGTTCCTCATGATGGCCCTATGTGTGACCTTTTATGGTCGGATCCAGAAGAAACGCAAGGCTGGGGTGTTTCACCACGTGGAGCTGGATATCTTTTCGGTAGTGACGTTGTAGCACAGTTTAATTCTGCAAATGACATTGACATGATTTGTCGAGCCCATCAACTAGTAATGGAAGGGTACAAATGGCACTTTAATGAGACTGTACTAACTGTGTGGTCGGCTCCAAACTATTGTTACAGGTAATGTTTAATAATATATATACATATATATATATACATATACGCATATTAATTAAAATATTATATTCGAGAATTAATTTACGATTATTTCTAAAATCTAAACTGCAAAAAAATCCAATCAATATAATAATTAGCTGAAATACATAAGTAGGGTGATTAAAATGTGATTTGTTTTTAATGAGCATAAGTTATAAGTCTAATATGTTTTACTTACAGGTGCGGTAATGTAGCAGCTATATTGGAGTTAAATGAGCACTTGCATAGGGATTTTACGATATTCGAAGCAGCTCCACAAGAAAGCAGAGGGACACCAAGCAAAAAGCCTCAAGCGGACTACTTCTTGTGAAGTATTGATTTTTGTGAAAATCATTATGTCATTTTTTAGATAAAACTTTTTAAGACGCCATACATTTTTTATGGGAAGACGTTTTGATTGGTTCAATGCGTAATTTTTATGACGACGAAAAACCAACTATACAAATAAAGCGCTTCATTTAAATTAAAATGCACCAATAAATTTCTGTAATTTACATAGCGCGCATTTGTATATTTAATTATAGCTGCATTGGGCCTATACTGATATAATTGTTCATTATTTCTTTTTTTATACAAAAATGATTTAATTTAGACAATTTTCAATGTTCTTGCAAGTTTAAGCACACATTTATACATAAAATCACTGAAAAATCTTCAATTATAATGAAATTTAATTATAAACTATTGTTATAGCAAAAATTAAAAATATACCTAATTTTATATCATCAATAGAAGTGTATTAATTTATTTTAAGTAATACTACATGTTATTCAAAATTTAAATCTAAATAGAAATTTTAAATCTAAAACTTTTTAACTTAAAGTCTACCGGTAGTCTTGATTTACCTGATGTTAATTATCAAATATCTCAAAGTACATCTATAATCCCATCTTAGATAAGGATGAAATAAAATAAATTCAATCGTCAAGACAAACAATTAAATAGATATTGTATTTATATTAAAAGTGTACAATCTTTTTTTTTACTATTAATTACTATTACAATTTCTTTTTATAATAAACAAAATATCACAGAAAATTTATTTGTCCTAGATAAGTGCACAATTTGCTTGTAAAAAAACTATATATTAGTCGATGCTATAAAACTTGTATACAATTCAATATAAAAAATATTTCTCTATTACGATGATTATCAAAGATCCATTATGTCAGCATGGTTATTTAAAAAACAAATAGTAGAAAACAATATTTAATATTAATCTTCAGTCAGTATCAGTCATTACCAACGAGTCTGTGGCCACTTCTTCATAATCACGTTCCAGAGCCGCAAGATCCTCTCGGGCTTCTTTGAACTCGCCGTCTTCCATACCTTCGCCTACGTACCAGTGCACGAACGCACGTTTCGAGTACATCAAGTCGAACTTATGATTCAACTTTGACCAGGCTTCTCCGATCGCTGTTGTGTTGCACAGCATCGAAACTGCTCGTTGTATCTAAATTAAAAAATGCATCATTACAAATTTTAACATTCTTCTTGGAAGAACTAACAAAGGGAATTTAGGAGTCCAGGGAACCGATTTTGATGAAACTTTATAGAGACATTCTTTGATTGAAAATATCTGATGCGTGTCTCGTATTTTAGTCAAATGGGCCGTGTGAGTTAATGCCCATCTAATTAAAATATATGGTAAATTATGATTGTATTAAAACCTTTTTTGCAAGGTATACATTGAAGAAAATGTCACAAAAGATATCAAAAATATAGATAATAAGCTTTCATTTGCATTTTTGAACGAGTTAATAGCACTTTTCATTACAAATTTAAGTTAATTTTTAAGCCTTAAAATTTAATGTTTATTTCAGTTGAAAAATTCATCCAAAATTAACTCTAAATGTTCTATCGTTCATAACTTTTGAACGATAAGTGCTAATAACTTATTTAAAATGCAAATGAAAGCCTATTATCTATACTTTTGATATCTTTTTTTTTAATACTCTCTGCGATATGTATATATAGACCTTGCAATAAAGGTTTTAAGACTTCAAGGCCCATTTGACTATAATACAAGACACATATCTGATATTTTCGATCAAAGAATGTCTCTAAAGTTTCATTAAAATCAGTTTTCCGGACTCCTTGGGTTTGAATTTAATCTTTGATTGAATTAATTTAATTTTGTTTAATTAATTAATAGTAAAAATAGTAGTTTCAATCAATTGTTCTGTTAATTTAAATGTGCTCAATTAAGAGCTTCTATTATCAGCAGTGCAATAAACTTGTAATCGATATCCCATAAGCTAAGATGTTATACTTTGGCTAAATCTCCTCCAGGCACAACAGTAGGCGGCTGATAATTGATTCCAACTTTGAATCCAGTCGGACACCAGTCAACGAATCTCACACTGCTCTTGGACTTCATCATAGCAATAGCCGAATTAACATCTTTCGGCACGACATCTCCACGATACAATAGACAGCAGGCCATGTACTTTCCCTCCCTAGGATCGCACTTGACCATCTGATTTCCAGATTCGAAACATTCCGAGGTGATCTCCGACACGGACATGCCCTCGTGATAAGCTTTGTCAGCTGATACAACTGGCGCATACGAAGCCAGAGGGAAGTGGATTCTGGGATAGGGCACGAGGTTCGTTTGGAATTCGGTGAGGTCGACGTTGAGCGCACCATCGAAGCGCAGCGATGCCGTGATGGATGAGACTACTTGGCTGATCAGTCTGTTGAGATTCGTGTAAGTTGGCCGCTCGATGCCGAGCTTCCGACGGCACAAGTCGTAGATTGCCTCGTTGTCTACCATGAACGTGCAATCCGAGTGGCCTATAGTTGCGTGAGTCGTCAGACAAGAATTGTAAGGCTCTACAACTGCCGTTGATACCTGAATAGATGAAAGGTTTTTTCATTTATTAGATCGTGGATTTCCTTCATCGTGTATCAAGATCCAAGAAATCATTAGAAGAGAAAATTATGTTCCGCTTTCTAACTACTCGAGTTATTCTCTGATGTTCCCTTCTAATAACTCTTTCTTTTAATTTGTTTATTTCTTTTTGACTAACAAGTGCGCGATAAAAAAAGCTTGGATCTCTATATTTTTTTAACTTCCTATATTTATATAACTTTTTATAATTTTGAAAAGTTTCCTGTGAAGATAATACAAAAAGTATATTAACACGTCAATAATAGTTTTTTACTACCATCATCTAAAAAGTTTTAATTCCTGTATAACGTTAATACTAAAAGTACTTTTTTTAAAATTTGAATAATAAATAAAAAAAAGTAATAATAATATGAAAATAGTATAATTTAATTTAGTCCATCTTTGTCTAAATTCAATAGTATATGTTAAATGCAGATAATAATATTGACCTGAGGTGCTGGATAAACAGTGAATTCAAGCTTGCTCTTCTTGCCATAGTCATTGCTCAGTTTCTCCATGAGCAGTGACGTGAAGCCGGAGCCGGTACCACCACCGAACGAGTGAAAGATAAAAAAGCCTTGTAGACTGTGACACTGATCGGTGAAACGTCTGATTCGATCCGTGACCAGGTTGATGATTTCTTGCCCCACAGAGTAATAACCTCGAGCGTAGTTATTTGCTGCATCCTCTTTCCCATTGATCAACTGCTCCGGGTGGTACAGCTGTCGATACACGCCACTTCTGATCTCGTCTGCAATTTAATATAGTATAAAATCAAGTTGAATGTTGTATCGATTTCGACGTTCGAAACAAGCTATAAAATAGTTTTTTAAGTTTTTAAATTATTACCTTAAGCATGCGGTTCTTAGGTCAAAAGTAAAGTTACGACTGCATAATTTAAATAGAAAATATGCATTTTTGATTTTACGATTCGTTCTACATTAGGTTTGTAAATTAGCTTAGTATAGTAATAATTGATTTTGTGAAAGGAAATAATACTTGCCAATGACAGTGGGCTCGAGATCGATGATCAGAGCTCTGGGTATCATCTTTCCCTTGCTGGTCTCGCAAAAGAAGGTGTCGAAGCAGTCGTTGGTACCGGACGTCTTGTCAGAGGGCATGGTACCGTCGGGCTGTATGCCATGCTCGAGACAGTAAAGTTCCCAACAGGCATTGCCAATCTGCACACCAGCTTGGCCAACGTGTATTGATATGCATTCCCGCTGTTATAGACAAATTAAACACTGAAGTATATCGATAACCTCGATAGCCGTTTGAACGCTTTTTTTCATTATCCTTAGACTCGATTTTTTTTTTACCATTTTAAAGCTTGGATTCTCAATTTTGATGGATTTCGGTAAACACAGGAAATTTTGTAAAGACTTTCACTAAAAATTTAAAAAAGGGTAGAAAATAGAAATTGTACTAAATAATTTCCATGTCAAATTTCATGACGGGGCCGAAAAAAAATGAGTTTTGACGGTTGACGTCTGTGCCTATGGAAACTAAAAAAATGAAACATGAGCTTTGACGTTCCATTATACCCCATTGTAAAACTTCATTATTCTAGGAGCATATTTTATTCATGTTTCCACTTTGTTCAATAATTAAAATTAAAATTAGAACCAGTATACTTATGTACTGTAATGTACTTATTACTCTGGTCAATAAATAAATAAATGAAATAAATAATTTGAAGTTTCTACTAAGTAATGGCATGGTGAAATTAATTTACTAGCAAGTAGTCCCAGAGTGGACGTTTAACATTAACAACGTATACATATATATATATATATAAGTATATACCTAAGTACGACTGTACGCGAGTTGCGAGTACCTAATATACGCGGTTCAGTCGAGTCGTGAGATACAATTACGATAGATGCTAAAAAAATACAGTTTTAAAAGAAAAAATTAACAAACTGCAGTATAAAGCCATCTGATTAGCACTAGGATACAGGAACTCCACTCCAATAAATGTAATGTTAGCTGAATCCAAAGAACCCCCCATACACTTTCGGACAGAACTATTAGCCAATAAATTTGCAGTTAAACATATGTCTCTATAGAATCAGACTTACTTCCAAATGTGCTATGTGAATTACCTATGTCTATTAGCGAGAGATCATGCAAAGTTAATAAAATTATACTAACAAGGGGAACCCAAGGAGTCCGGGAAACCGATTTTGATGAAACTGTAGAGACATTCTTTGATCGAAAATATCAGATAGGTGTCTTGTATTTTAGTCAAATGGGCCTTGGGACCCGAGTTGGTGCCCATTTAATCAAAATCTTTTAATCACCTTAGTTGCAAGGCCAATATATATATATATATCGTAGAGGATATTACAAAAAAAATATCAAAAGTATATAGATAATAAGCTTTCATTTGCATTTTAAATAAGTTTGCACTTATCTTTCAAAAGTTATGAACGATCGAACATTGAGTTAATTTTGGATGCATTTTTCAATTGATATAAACGTTAAATTTTAAGGCTCAAAAATTAACTTAAATTTCGATCGCTTATAACTTTTGAATGAAAAGTGCTATTAACTCGTTCAAAAATGCAAATGAAAGCTTATTATCTATATTTTTGATATTTTGTTTGTGACATTTTCTACAATGTATACCTTGCAAGAAAGGTTTTAATACGACCATCATTTCTCATATATTTTGATTAAATGGGTATTAACTCGGTAATTTGACTAAAATACGAGACACGTATCTGATATTTTCGATCAAATAATGTCTCTGTAAAGTTTCATCAAAATCGGTTCAAATCCTACATACATTTCTTTTTTTCACAGAGGTCAAACAATTAAAGAATTTAGAATACCACTCCCCTATCCATACGAATCAAAAACAATTTTAACTGAAAAAGATGAAAATTGAATATCTGAGCATGAAGAAAGAATTATACAAGAATCAGATGGTCCCAATAAAAAATTTAACAAAATTTTTAATAAATACCCCTCACAAACAATAGATTTTTTTACTGATGGATCTAATTCCGATAACCGCAATTATACAGGCGCAGCCCTCTTCTCACTTAACATGAATATAGAAAGAAAATTTAAATTCTCAAAAACAGCATCTATATTCCCAGCAGAGGCCTTTGCTATTCTACAAACTTTAAATATAATCATAAAAAATAATATTCCTAATTCAAGAATATTTACTGACTCAAAATCAGTTCTACAATCAGTATCAAATTACTCTCTACTAAAAACCATAAATGTATCATATTTAATTCTTGAAAAAAAAACCTTATACATGAAATAATTTAAAAAAAAGTAAAAAACTAATATTTACTGGATACCTAGCAAAATAATAAGCCACAATAACAAGAGAAAAAATAAAACTAAAGCTACTGTATGTACACTGATCTCTTTGAAGAAATAAAAGAAACAGAGTTTAAAAGTTTTAGAATGAAATTAGATACTGAAAAAAACCATAAAGGTGTAAAATATTTTCAGAACTACTTCGAAGAGACTTCGAAACCTTGGTTCTATAATTCTATAGTACCAAGATACCACATTACCACATTAAATAGAATTCGATCAAACCATTATTCACTCGCAGAGAGCCTCCAAAGAAAAAAAAAACAAATTCTGGATATGTAACTGTGGATTCTGGACAGAAGATATAGAACATTTATTCATAGACTGCCATCTATACAACAATAAAAGAGCCAAATTTAAACTACCGCATAATATAATAAAAATCTTCAAAATAACCAATAGCAAAGAAGCAAAATTCATAACTGAATTCCTAAAATCCTGCAATCTCTATATTTAATACAATTCCCATCCTATAAAATAAATGCATCTTCTCCATAAAAATTACAGTGCTAAACCCTTGGCTCGAGAATTTAATATAAAGAAAAAAAGATTTAAGAATATCAAGATAATCAAAAATGCCGCCAAATCAGAACCAACAACAATAACTAAAATAACTAGTGGGTGATGGCAGCACTAGAATTATCCTATTGTTGGCTTGATACCACCAACGAATAGGTAAGCAGTATATAGAGTTATATAGACAGAAGAAGATAAACCGCGCTAGCCGAACCAGAGAATTCATCTCTAGCCGAACTTTAAATTGACGTAACCTGGAAAGTTTATATCATTCATTCAACGTACAGCAAATTTATTTATTTAAAAAAAATAAATAATGGAGACGATTTTAGAGCAGCAGCGACGTTATCATGAAGAACGGGAGCGATTAATGGACGCAATGGTAAAAGAAATGCTGCATAAAAAGCCCGGACATAGGGAAAACATTAATTCAGAACACCGTCTAAAGATGCTGTTAGACCAGTATATGGAAAGTACTTTACATTTACAAGAATTATATGAAGATAAAGATGGACAAAGAAAAGAGGAGGTATGTTAATATACTTTCAATAGTCTTAAAACTTTCTCATATTTTTCAATCGAAGAATTTTATTTTTAATGTTCATTAATATTCTGCTTCAAACTAACATAGAATTTCTAAGTACATTATTATGTGAAAATAATTCATTAAGTTCAGTGTCCATCTCAAATAACTATCCTTGTTTAATTATTCTTGTTTAATTATTTGTATATGTTGTAGGTACAAGCTCTTTCTGGTCCAAATGAATTTTCAGAGTTTTACTCTAGGCTTAAGTCAATTAAAGAATTTTATCGCAGACATCCTAATGAGATTAGTGTCCCAATGTCTGTAGAATTTGAGGAGTTAGCAAAGATGAGAGAAAATCCAACCGAAGAAACTGCAAACCTTATTGATTTTACAGATGAAGAAGGTTATGGAAAATATTTAGATTTACATGAATGTTATGAAAAATATATCAATTTAAAAGGAATTGAGAAAGTTGATTACATCACATACCTGTCGACATTTGATCATCTTTTTGATATTCCTAAAGACAGGAAGAATGCTGAATATCGACGATATGTTGAAACATTGCTAGAGTACTTAATGGATTTTTTAGGAAGAGTTCGTCCACTTCTAGATCTAAATGCAGAACTAACAGAAGCTAATAAGGATTTTGAGGGACAATGGGAAAATAATACTTTTCCAGGATGGCCTAAAGAAGCTGGTAGTGCTTTAACAAATGTTGGAGCTCATTTAGAACTATCCGCATTTTCTTCTTGGGAAGAGTTAGCGTCGTTGGGTTTAGATAGGCTCAAATCAGCTCTTATGGCACTTGGGCTGAAATGTGGAGGAACTCTAGAGGAAAGAGCTCAAAGATTATTTAGTACAAAGGGAGAAGCATCCCTTGATCCTAATTTATTGGCACGAAAGAAGCAAAGAAAACCTGGAAAAGGCAAGAATGTAGAAAAACAAAAGGAAGTTGCAAGACTTGAAGCTCATGTTTATAAACTTGCAGAATTAGTATCTAGTAATAGGGTAGCGACAAAAGAGAATGTACAAAGAAAACAAGCAAGGACAGAGGGTGAGAGAGGTGATTCTGATGCTGAAGCCAGTGCAAGTGAATCAGAAGAGGAAGATGACAATGATGTCCCTTATAATCCTAAGAATTTGCCCCTAGGATGGGATGGAAAACCTATTCCATACTGGTTGTATAAGCTGCATGGCTTAAATATCAGTTATAACTGTGAAATCTGTGGTAATTTCACATATAAAGGTCCAAAAGCCTTTCAACGTCACTTTGCAGAATGGAGGCATGCCCATGGTATGCGTTGTTTAGGAATTCCCAATACTGCACATTTTGCTAATGTGACACAAATTGAAGATGCTCTTGCGCTGTGGGAAAAATTGAAAGCACAAAAACAAGCAGAAAGATGGCAACCTGAACAGGAGGAAGAATTTGAGGATTCTTTGGGTAACGTTGTGAATCGTAAAACTTACGAGGATTTGAAACGGCAAGGTCTTTTGTAAAAAATTAATACAATGTGAACCAGAAATGGAATCATTTTAAATAACTATTATTTCTATCACATAGATTTTTTAATTCAATTTTTTTCAATATCACTAAGTGATTGTGCAAAATGACCCTGTATTATTAGAGTACAATAAAAAATAATTAACTTTATTCATTTCTAATGTTTCGTCATACATTATTGGAAGTTACCAAGAAAATATTCCCATAAATAAGACAAAAATTGTTGGTAACAAATATATTTTCATTGTACTCTAACTATTTTAACATTTATTGCATAATTTCTTTAGCTTGGACGTAATTTCAAATCTCATATCTCGTATTATAGTTATATTTCAAAGCTATATAGCTGATTCCGTTAATATGCAAGTCACTCAAATTTATTGTAAAGAATAAAATTATTGTAATATCAAAATCATGTATCTATTTAATCTAAGATATTTTAATTAATATTTACTTATAGGAATATTCTGATAACACTTATTTTGATGATACATAGCATTAGACTATATAATGCTTACAAAGTATTATAAACTAAATAAATTATATAAAGAAATATTAGTACAATTAAAAGTATCAATATAAATCTATGTACAAGCATTTTATTAGCATAAGTATGACTCGTATCTTGGAAACCAATAAATCAATGTTTTATTTACACTTTGTACAAAATTGATATTTATTATCAGCTACATTTAAATTCCATCAAAATTCAGGCATTTTCAAGGTTTTCAGCAATTTTTGGGCTTGGATTCACTTCTCCTGGAGTGTCTCGCATATTTAATGACTCTTGAAGTTGACGTATTTTAAACCTATCATCTTTATATTTTAACCGACAATTTGTATAATAACCGAGTGTTACCAGTACAAATGAGGCCATTCCACAGTGAGATGAAAATGTTGGTCTACTTGTGCAAAGAAATGTAATTATGCCAACACCAAAATATGATGATAATGAATATAAATATGTCTCTCTAAAACATGGTATTTTTAGCAAATTCATTCCAAATAAATTCAAAGAAGGGTTGCTTTCTTTACTTGTTTCTGTATCCATTGTTTCTGAAAAAGAAAAGTTTAGTTCAATTCAGTATACTTAATAGAACATTTAATATTTATAATTTAAGGGATTCTTCAATTGATGATTATAAAGGACAATAAATATACCAGTATAAAAATTTATTAAGTAGGTTTTCAATGCTGTAATTATTTATGAAACATGTTAAAGAATTAAATATATATACATAAGACCAGTAAATTTATTTTTATGCTTACTATTAATTCTAATTTATTTTGATAAAGCAATCTAGATAGAATTAGAATAAGCTGCTTAAATATTAGTTTCACTTAAAATAATAGTTTAATTAAAGATTATTAAGAATATTCAATTTTTCTTACCGTTCTGAGATGGGAACTTTATAACCTAAAATTGCGTAAAATAATCTTATTTGTATCATCAGTCAGCTGTAGTTGAAATATTTCAACGGGAACGTACATAACATGAATCTGCATTATCTACAATCTACTATACACTATACTCACTCTGCTGCTTGCAGCTTTGGTTCTCATATCCACATGATCCTTTTTTCTCGCAAGTGCATATAGCAGACGATCGAATCGTTTCAAATTTCGTGTTCCGGGGTGCTCCGAATTGTATAAACTAAACATTGATCAGTATTAACAGTTTTTACGAAGGATTTTAATATTTTATTTATTTAGTATCAGTTATAACTAATGAATATTCGACATAAATATCGATTTTTAAATTTTAAAAATGTCTATTAAAGAACTTAGTGATATTAAAGAAAGAAAACAATGCATCTAACCTAAAAAACGTTTTATATTTTTATATTTGTATAGTCTTTTTAATTTAAATAATTGTTTGACTTCGATAATAGTGAAATAAAATTGAAGATAAGGAATAATGACTGAAAAGGAAGCAACTGGAGTTGTTGGACATGATAGTCCTATGGATCGTAAGTACAAAAAAGTTAATTTTATGTTATCAGAATTTATTATCTATATATACATTCTTATATATCATCTCTTGTTAGTCTAACAACATATTTTTATGTACAAAATAGTACTAAAATACAAGAGCAGTTGTTTATTTGACAATGGAATATTCATGGACGGCACTATTTAAACACATGAATCAATAGATCCCTGCTTAAATAGCGTAATTCAATATATCTTTATAAAATTATGCTTAAATCTATTAATAATAATCTTATAGAAAATTATGCATTTACAATTATTAAAGGCCCATGTTCTTTAATATTACTAAACAATAATATATGTTCACCAGAATAAATAATTTAGTTTCAGTTTTATTACTGAATTTTATAAAAAAATTGAAGTAATAAAGCTTCTCTGTGCTATTGTAGTAAAACATGAATAAATTCTAAAAATGAAATTAATGAATCTATTATTATTTAACTTTCTTATAAAAAATTCGGAATGTATAATAATTATAAACTATATGCTTTACACAAAAACTTATTTTTCAAATCACAAAAGAAAGTTTTAATACTTTTAAGTCATTATTACGATTCAAAATTTAAATATTAATAATATGATCTCTGTTATACAAGTATAAATATGACAAATATTTTTTTATATGAAAAGTACAAACTTTCCCGAACTATAAGCTTTTAAAGTTTTAATTCTAAATGATTTCACTGTACATGTACCCATGACTCTTGAAATAAATTATATCAATGAGAATAGTGAATCATCTTCAATTATTCTCATTAACTCATAAGAAATGGCATTTTGTTCACTTGCTCAGCACAACTTGGGACTTAAGGGAAAAAGTTAATTTGTCTATGCAGCAGCCCAACTTGGAAATTCGTACAAGTCAAAGCAATAAACTCCCCAAGTAGCAAATGTAGCTGTTGTCACTATCGCTGTAATAATACTGGGACCGATTCCAGCAATGATGAAGTCCTTGGTCTTAATTTTTCCAGCTGCACTAACAATTGCGTTAGGTGGTGTTCCCACTGGCAAGTGAAATGAGAAAGAACATCCTAAAGCTGCTGGCACCATTAAGTAGAGAGGGTGAATTTGAATTGCTACAGACTGAAATAAAATAAATTTTGTAATTATGAGTAAAATATTTTAGTATTTGAGTATAAAACTATTAGCAAACCAATTTTAAGAGTTTTAAAACTTCTCATTTAGGTATTTTATAAATTTAGTTTGCTAAACTTGGATATAATAAGTCTGCATTTAATAAAAGATATGTTTTTACTGATTAAATATTTCATTCACCTTGAGTTCGTAATAATAATTTTACTCTACACAATACCAGTTAAATATTCTAAAATATTTTACATCCCCCCATATTCCTAAAAGTTATTTGAAAAAAAATATAAATAAAATTCGTTCCAATAAAATTTTAAACTGCTATTGATATAATATTTGTTTGAAATTTATCATAGCTGTTAAATGCTGTGCTCAAAACCCTAAAAGTTCCAACTTTCAATGAGAATATGATCTACTAAGTTATTACAAATCTTTACATCTAAACATTAAGATTGTAACGATCTTTACTCACCATCTCAGCCAATACGGGTAAAATAATATTGGCCACAGCGACGTTCGACGTAAGTTCGGTCGCCGACTCAGCGAACACGGTAACGATGAAAAGTATCCAAATCGGACTCATGCTCTTGAGTCCGATTAATGCTTGACCTAACATACTGGACAGTCCAGACGATTGACTGCCAGCTGCGATCGCGAATCCACCACCCAGTACAAATATCAGACCCCAGTGCATCTTCTGGTTGATTATCTTCCAGCTGATCAAACCCGGTGACGGTTTACTCGGTCGCTTATTAGGATTCTTGTCGAAGGCTCGAAGAAAGTCTAGCTTTGCCGGTAGGAGGAAGAGCAGGATTATCAAGCCTGTAGCTGATGTAGAATCCTTCACAGTCCTGCATAAATAAATTATTAAGATCGCAAAGATAATTTAAATTTGATGAAAAAACTTGTACTTAATAATTAATAGACAATTTATGTAGTTTGTGAGAGTAATTTAGTGGCAGAAAATCAAGTCTTCTCTACTGCAATAAGTATATAAACTTGAAATATCATGTCATTCATTTTACTTATTGAGCATACGTATTTTATTCGCATAAGCCTTGAAAGCTCAGCTCAGCTTAAGGTCAATAAAGAAACTGTAATCGCATAATAAAGCAGTATTACTAATCCTAAACTGAACGAGCGATTATATATTATAGATTCAGTAACGCGCTTCTCTATCGAACAATGACATAACCAATTTCAATATTCATTCTACAGCTTATCTAAATTTACCTCTTTCCTATACGAGATACGCGATTACATACGTGACGCGTGCACCAACAATTAATTCTACTAAACTCTTATATAGCGCGAAAAAGTTCATGACATACAAATTTGTGACGTAAGAAGGCCATCCAGGTATGAAATCCGGCTTCCTGAAGAACCACAGCAGGACTATGGTAACGAACAGAAATCCAACGGACGACTCGTGCCAGGTTATCGGTCCCATCTCCTTGTACTTGGTCTCGATCACGGACGTGGCTATTTTCTCACCATGTTCGCCAATATCGATAGCTTTCGCGTCGTTGCTGTTGGACCTAAACAGTCCCATGTACATGATCTGAAGCCAGAGCCAGGTTAAAGTGCCCATGATGAGCATAGCCGGAACCGCATAGACCATCCAAGCGGCGAAATTGATTCCTGGACTCTTCGGGAAACGTCTGCGGCGAAACAACAATGGCAATTAGTTAAGACGAACAATGGATTCTCACGGTGTCTGTTGTGGAATTGATCGGTAGCGTTGCGGACACTTACGCCTCGTAGATTCCTTTCATGGTGAGATTCGTACCGGTTCCAACCAGCGTACCTATACCACCCAGACTCGCAGCGTAAGCTGCACCCAAGTAGTAGGCCATCGTTAGCTTCGTTGGCCTCTTTGAACTGTCAATAAGTGTACAAGGCTTTTAATGGATATCGAATTTCATGAAAATATTTCTGTGGATGTATGTTGGTTTTTAACGTTTTTTGGGGGTCGTTCAAATTTCAATAGCTTATTTCCCCTTGGAATTTCCCATTTTCACTGATATTTATAGTTAATTTTTTAAATTAAAGTTAATTAACATTGATACGAGGGCTAATAAAATGTAAATCTAATGAACTATACATTATCTAGTTTCTAAAAATAGGTATACTAGCGCGATAAAGTTGTTAAATCATTGTTTGGTTTTCATTATACGTACCTTTCAGAATCCTCATCCGAGTCATCATCTTTATCGAACATTTTACCTAATCCTTGCTAAAAATAAAATTAAAATTAGCACTTAAATGAACTGTCGATTCACGTCAAAGGCATATTATCAAAATCAAATATGTTTTGAAGCTATTTAATATTGAAATTTGTTTCGAAAATACACGCACCGATTCTAATTCCGTTAGTACTTTTTCTACAATTGGTAACATCATCGCCGTGGCCGCAGTATTGGATATCCACATGGAAATGAACATGGTAACGAAAAACAACCCCAAACTCAATCTGCAATTCAAATATAACATATAAAAAACTTGAAAAATTTGATATTAGCCAGAAACCGGCTAATTAGATTTTTGGTTTAGATGGAACAGAATGAAAAGTTGATATTCAATTTTTTAATAACGTATAAATCGACAAAATTATCTCAAAAGCTCCATTGATTTCAATTTATTAACGTCTAATAGAACATGTCAAACTCTCATCCAGTATAATTCATATCTCGCAAACTGTACAACTTGAAAATACTAAGAAAAAAAAATCATACAAAAACAAGAAGAAAATCTAATTCTTACTTTCGATGACTGCAGCCTATGGTCTTGATGATGATAAGGGCGACACGCATGTGCAGCCCGGAGTGCTCGATGGCCACGGCAATCACCAAGCTACCTACGAACATCATCGTCGTGTCGTTCATGTAGCAGTTGCAGGTTCTCGCCGTGTCCATCACACCCATCAGGGGGTACAGGAACACCGGTATCAGGCCGGTTATGGGCAGCGGTATCACCTCCGTCACCCAAAACATCGCCATCACCGCGACTGTGTATAGGCACCGATACATCTGTCAAATTTCATCATAACTTTTTAGTTCGTTAATGAAAAATACCTAGCTTTTATAAACGATTTTAAGGATTGCATAGATTAGTAAACATAACGATTGTATTTTTATGTATAGGCTTTTAAACTGAGACATTTATAAAGCTTTGTAATTTCATATCGAATTATTTTTCGTGCTTTTTGTTTCAAGCTATAAATGATGTAATCACATTATCACCATACCTTTGTAAAGAAAAAAAGGTATATTAAAGAAAAAAGTTTGTTTTTTTACTTTGTTTTTATTATTTCAATACATAACAGCGCAGTATAGCAAAAACAATTATAACATGTTTTATTTCCCGATATTTATCATTTATATAAACAATTTTTTATTGATTTCCGTTGTTCCAAGTAAACGATCCGTATCGAAGCTGAATTTATCAATATAATGCAAACATTTAATTAATATGTAAAAAAACATTCGTTCAATGTATATCATTTTTAAAAATTTACTCTGTCTGTTAACTTTTATAATACACCGTATCATGAAGCAGGGCTATTTCGAGTTGACAAATTATTCATTGATTACATTGGCACACAATATAAAAAATGTATTCTGTACCTAAGATATCTGACTAGGCTATTCTTATGTACCTTATATAGTGAATCTCTGAATCTGAATCTGACTTCACGATTTATCTATCAAGTCAGAATTTTCAGAAATCTTATATTTTTAACAAGAATTTGGAGTATAAATGGTATATTTAGTCTCTAAGATATGCCAAATTTTAAATTACAAAACGTATCTCAAGAGTACAATATAAATTAAATAAATATTTTATGGCCTAGAATGTTTGTGAACTTTCATTTTGATATATCTCGGAAGCGTATAATCCTATCGACATTATTCAAAGTGAATTTTGAAGGGTATGTTGAGCAATGTAGTGAACCACTTACGGGAATAATAAAAAATTTAATTACGTATTTTAAGAAATCGCCAAATTCTGACGCGACAATGGTTCATTATACATAAAAATAACCAGTCAGATTTCTGGTACAGGATACTTTTTTTATTTCGTGTACCTGTGACATATAATAAAAATACTTAGTTATTTTTACATTACAAATAAAAATCATTTTAACTGTCATTTTATAGTCTTTATTGGAGTACATAGTTTGACCTAGTAATTATTTTATCGGAGGCTTCTTTTTACGTAATATTGATATTATATCAATGAAAATGATATCTATATATAATTGAGAAATTCACTCTGATACGACTAAGGAACTAATTAGAAATCTATTAGACTCGATAATACGAATTATGCGTGTGACAGTTTTATCAAATAACTGTTGAGATTTATGGTCAAAATATTCGTGATAGTTTTAATCTTAAGATTCCACAGAATACCGGTATCATTTAATTATTTTTAGCGATAATAATTATCTTATTACTAATTATTTGCATAGGCATGACTAAAAACAAAATAGTTCATGTTTATTTTGCTTGCTAATTCGATTTCTATAAATTAGATAGCCAGAATATGTGATTTGTATAATGCATTGTTTATTCACTTGTGCTTATAAGTTCACTTCCTGAACTTAATCTAATCTCTATTCAATCTAATGTACATAAAATTATAATTATTTGAATATGAATCTCATAAACGAAACCTCAAATTTAATTAGTACGTAATTCGCACGAGATAAAGAAATTATTTTGATATTCAGATCTTATAATATGTAAAAATTATTATTTTCATCTCATTAATGTCAATCATTATTTTAATGCGATTAAATAGTTACTTGAATTTTGATGGACAAATTAAAAAATGATATTATTAAATAAGAATATAATCGTGTAAACACTCGATGTTCATGCTCAATACATAAATCACAATAATTTTGATGCAAAATTTTAAAACACGAACGTTAAGATTTGATAGTTAAAGATTTAATAGTAACCTTGTCATTGCTCATTGTGATTAGTGGCAGCAGAATAATGGGCCAAAGTACGACGATGAGCGATTTCCAATAGATCGAAAAGAAATTGGACAGCAACGTGCCAAATCCGTCATCCTTGCTTTTGTTTTTCGACATGGGCATCTGATTTTCCGGCGAGTTTCTGGAAAAGCAAACATTTCCATCAAACTTGGATACATTTGACAGATTGACAAGCATATCGCAGAACTTTGTTTCTTTGATAAAGTCGTATTTTCCATAAGTAAACGGAAATCGACATGATCCTTTTTATATCGTATTTACAATGATAAATCGAGTAAATATTTGCATCAAGTGCGCGTCCTTGTGATTGCAGTAGGAATAAAGAAAACATGCCTCAACTTGATTTTTTATTCACTTCAAATTTACAGGCTAAAAATAAAATTTATGTAATATATATGTTTTGAATGGCAATGCGTATAGCAACACAAGATTTATTCGAGTATCGTAAATAATTAATAAAAGCTTATATCGAGCCAATTTTTAAAATGAATATTCTTTAAAAAATGTGTACACACAACTTGTCGCTGCAACACGTCTGATATACTACGAGAAATCCACATTATTCTCAGAACTGCGATCTTTTCGACCCTTATTACACTTGCATAATAGAAATTCCTGACAAACCCCCTCTGTCCAACATCAATCTAGATCATCACAAAATATACCTACCCCTTTAATATATTGGACTCGATGTCCACAGAGTTCACATTGTTCATCGGCTTCAAGTCCATGATGACGTTCGCCTTGGTCCCACTTGATCAGCGACAATCGCCGAGGTCCGTCGTCGCCGATCACTGCTGCAGCGCCGACCGAAAAGCAAAATCAGAAACGGGAATGCGTTAATTTTTTCACCTTGGCTAAACACTTCTTGCGACGCGCACCACCGTCGTTAATATCTAACAGTGCAGTAATGTGGCCGCGGCGCGCGTTAATGAACTTGTCACGGCAGGAGTCAACGAACGTTTACTACACACGCTGTGTATAATACTTTTATACAGCTCTTGTGTATATATACAAGCTCCTCGCTGACAATGGGATAAAGAGGAGAGAGAGAGAGAGAGACAGACAGAGAGATAGAAGAAAAAAGAGTTGCCCGATGATTCAACGTTTGGATGAGTTTCGGTGCAGCTTTTGTACAATTTTAATTTGATTGGCCTGATTTTCTCTTCTTTTTTTTGTTTTTTTTTTTTAACTGCGATGACCGGCTGCATTTATGTAATTAAGACGTTACATGTACACTTTTTTTGTTGGGATCCCTTCTGTATATTTGGGACAGTTTCGATGTTGCGTGCGTGCGTGTGTGTGCGTGCATGAACGAAATTGCATGGTTTCTTGCCACCGCAACAGGTGGTTTAGTTGATTTGCGGAACAGACGTTTCCTGGAAGTGCAGCTTGTAAAAATTGTGTGTGCACGCGCGTGTGTGGGAGAAGCAATTGCATTCTCATTGTTATGATATTCGGTGTGCTTAATGCCTGTTCAAGGAATCCTTGCTATTGGGGATACATACGCGTAATCCAACATTATCAATGAAAAAATGTACCATTTTTAAGTATCGTACGAAGAATCGGAAAGACATTTAATGTTTCTTATAGTTAATCGGAATATGAGTTTCATTGCAAATAAATTAATGTGACATTGGCTATACTAAATGACGATTTAGATATCTTGCCAGTTTGTCCAAATGCTGTAAAGCTTTATTATAAGTGATCAATAAGTGAGAAAAATAATTTATCCATCTTTCGTTCTTTTTATTCAATTAAGATTTAATCACATAATATCTATTATGTAAGAGTAAAGGGTTCCGATATCAATTTTATAGATTGTTACCTCTTATATTTTTGAATCAAGTTTCCGTTATGAATACAAAAATTTTGACGTCACAGATTCAGTTATCGCGACTCATTACAGTAAAACATTCTATTGGTGGTCGATATGTAATCGTTTGTCCATCTGATCTCACAAATCTATTATACAAATTGTTAAAAGATAATGTTAATCTAAAATATTCTTGTGGATTTATTTAATACCCAATATAACGATAAGACGTATAAGATACAAATTTCCTGCTCATCATTGCTTTATAATAATATTATTAAACAACATGAATTGATAATAAAACAAATCGACACCTAATGTTTAGAATTATTTCTATTGAATAAGAAAAGAGATTGTGAAGCCTTTTTATCGGTATAAACAGACGTTATTCAAATACATATTTAAAACACAACATCCGCCAATCGATTCTCAATATTCACTGCAAATTTGAAACATTTTGAAGCCGTGCATTCGATAAACTCGATCAAACCTATTGTAAAGATTACATTTCGCACTGTTAAAGTGCAAAGAAAAGCACCATGGTTTCGTACAGCGGCGCGCAATTTGATCGTTAGCTCGGCTCTTTTGCGCCCTGAATTGACAAGTGTCATGCGCTCTCCCGCATCCTTCAGTGCTTTATGGAGCCTTGGTATAATTGAACGATCGAACGATCGCCAGTGTCTCCGCTCTGCACTTTTTCCTCGATGAAGCATAATGCACATATCTCTTTTTGCACAGTGAAAGAGATCGATATCTTTTATTTTCCACAGCAGCGAAAGTATATGGATTTCTGCGTGATATCGATGGGTAGTAAATTCGCGCTGGTTTTGACCCGATTTTCCACTACGACACGCCGCGCACAATAAAAATTCAATGCCGCCTTTGATTTACTCAGCTCGACTCTCTGCGCAATCGCAACTCTCGAAATTGCTTCACGTGAACTTAATTTGCGGAATTGATTTTGTTTCAGACGCTTTTATTTTAGATGTTGTGATGCACTTTGGATCTCCACGCCGCGATCGCCGAGAAGATAACGATGATGATTCGCGTTTAAATCTATGCCGCGTTAATCCATTGAGAATGAGTTGTTTTGTTCGGTTTGTGAATCAGTTGTGAAATAAAAATAGCGAGCGTTTAGTTTGTGTATTTGGAGTTGTAATAATCGTTTTGGAATGAAATGTTGTATTGAGATTCAATTGAGATTCTCAAATGGAAAAAGACGTGCGCCTGAGTTTCAATGTTTGGAACTGTATCAAAATTAGTTATTATTTTATTAGTAGATTAGTTAATAAGTAATTTTATTATTAAATTCTAAATATAACACAAAATTGATAAATTTCAAAACTAATGTAGCACTAATTAAAATAAAGACGCACATCCTTATCGTTTTGAGAGTTTTTGAACGTTGACGCGAAAAAATTGACGAGTTTAGAATGATGAGAATGACTTAATCTTACTGAAGTCGATGCGAATCTTATTTTCTTTTGTAATTCATGAAATATCTCTCTAATTAAATACTATGGTTAAAAAGAATTCTTTGAGTTTTATCATCGTTTGTTTTGCGTGATTCCACGAAACGTGATTGTTTCAAGGGTGGATTCTTCGTTGATGATCAGGCAAGAGATGTGTTTAAATGAAGCACATTTAATAATACACATTTAAAGAAGACATTCAATTGCACCAGGTACATAAAAATCCATTCCACAAATTACAAAAAATATGTGTAAAATTTGTGAATTAATTATATTGACGTTAAATAGTTTTTAATATAACGGATTAATTTAGAAACACGAGCGAAATAAACGGTCTCATAAACACGATTACCAATAATTTAAGTGTACCGAAATTCATCATTCAACAAAAACATCTGTTACGAATTATTTTAAAGTTTTAAATTGAAGTAATGTACTTCTTACTCATATAAAAAGATACTATTATTTAAATATTATTGTTGAATTTTAGTTTGACTGTAATATATTTACTCCCATTTTCTTTATTATCAATATTTGTCAAATTACGACTAAAATGGAAATTTCTCGAAGTAAGTAAGTGAAAGTACAGAGAAAAATTTGCATAGTGTTCAATAATTACGATTAAGTAGTTGAATCTAGGAATATGTATCCCTGAACCGGTCAAAATATCGCGGTACAGTCACGCTGATTATGATTATGTGGCGCACCAATGTTGTCCGATATGCCGTGATCGATCTGTGGCAACCTATAAGGACGCAGATCTTAGATCGCTTAAAAATTCACTAATTTATTAGAGCTTTTCTAATTCCTTAATCATTTCATTCGCATTGTTCTTTTTGAACGAAATTTATTTCAAGTATACTCAACGTAATTAGTTACTATGATGCATGTCCTTAGTATTTGAAGTTCGTTTGCGCATATGCTTTTCAATATTTTGTAATGAATTTAGAAATGCATAAAGCAAAATTTTGTGCCGGAACATGCAGGATTTTTGAAACGAGATATCTTAAAGATTTAGTTAGAAAATTTTTTATTTTTACTGCAATAGTTATCTACGCAAATGGAGAACTGACTTTGCATACAATGCGCTATTCAAATGCGATTCGTTTGAAATGCACACACTCGAGTTTACAATCAAAGCTTTGACAATTCATTTTTACCTCACATTAATATGCTGCTCTATTGTACTACTTAGGCACAATAAATTATAGTATAGACTTAATTTTTTTTAAATTAATACAACGACTAACTTTAAGAAACTTAACGTCTTATTCTGTTACCGTTTACCTTACTTGTTTGAAAATCAGATGAAATAATTTTTTATCTTCTCTCAATGACACATGAAATTTTTTAGTCAAACAATCAATAAGAAGATATTGCCTCAAACAAAAAATTTCAAAATATGGAAAAAAGTTGTAAATGTGTCGCCTAAAATCAAGTGTTAGATTCAGTACTCAGAATCTCAGAATCTATCTCCAGATGTTCTGTTAAGTAATATTTTTAAACTATAATAACTTGCGCGAGTCTATAATAATTAGGCACAGCTTATAAGTAGATTGTAGTTACAATTATTTAACAAAACCGAACTTGGCACTTTAATTTTACAACGATACAGTCTATGCGCTCCCTTATTCCACAAATTCTTCTTTAAAAATACCTTATAGCGCAGCCTCAAAGTGCAGTTGAAGCTGGCAGCCGTATACGCGCTTTCCTCGCTCATGTAAAATGCGCACGCGTCCTCGACAAGAAGCAGGATCGCACTCGATCGGATCCCTCACGCGTACGTACTCGCGGTAAACTCGACGAAATAATCATTCGTGCTCGATCGCGTTAGCTATATCATTCACGCCCGATACACACTGTATTATACTGTATAGTCCCCACCGACGTAGTAATAGATCCGAATCGGACGAATCGAGCTCGCAATGTTTGCCAGTGCGCGGCAGCCGTTAAACTGCTTGGCCGCGAGTGCGTTATACATTATGTTCTCTGCGGAAAAGGCGCGTGTGCCTCTACTCCCTCTCTTTTCTCGCTCTACTCTGGTGCGCACTCTTTTTTTTTCTCTCTCTCTCTCCCTCTCTCACTCTCTGTATGCCTCATTGAGAAATGGAGTGCCGGACTGCAGTGACTATAACTTTGTATACAATCGTGTATCCGACGTTCGGCGCTTCGCTTCCTTGTTTTTTTTTTTTTCGTTCACCTTCCGGGATAGGTTTGCGGGCGGTTGGTGGGGTCATTGGGCTTTTGATAAGCGCAGGAAAGCTTGGATAGGGGAAGATGTCGTACGATGTTGAAGGTGCGTTGCTTTCTTTATATTTCTTTCATTATTGCCAACTGCAATAAAGCGATTATTTTATTTCATATATCAAAATTATATTTTTACTGTATCTACTTGGAATAGTATAAAATTTTTGTTGAAAAACTGTTTTTTCTTCTTTTATTAAATTTTGAAGTATAGCGCATGAACACTGTCGATTGAATTCGCTTCCTATAATGATTTTGCGGATGGAGTTCAATTTTAATCATTAGAATTAGATCAAGCCTTTAAATTTCTTGAAACTAAGCTTTATTTTAAGATTTTAATCGACAACACATGGCTTAATTGCAGCAGTAAATTACTTTATAAGGAGTGAATCATCAAAATTATCTACGACTATTTTTTTTTGTATGCAAAATGTAAGTTGACTCCAATTTCAGAGGTGAATTGATCTAAATGAACAAAGTTCACTGTGAATTTAAACAAAACGGTTTTTATTTGTTTAGCGTAAAACATCACTTTAGAAATGTTATAATCTCAAAAACATGTTTGAAACATCGTACAAGATTAAATTATTATATAAGGGGCATTTTTTATTATTTATTATTATAAAAATTATTATGAAAATACTAATAATTATTAAAACACTAATCACATCTAATGTGAATAATGTTTACTTTTCCAGTTCATCAAAATAATTCGAAACGTTATTTGAGATTATAATAAATAAGTAATTCAAATATTGGACCCATTAACCTAGAACTGTCAGGTGTTCGAAAAATCTTGCAAAATCTCATTTGAGCGAATTCCCCATAGTATAAGTATAAGGTCAGAGAAAGAAGGAAAGCAGCTTTCGGTTTAACCGCACATGAAATTCCCTCGGAATTTCTAAATACTTTTAAAGATCGAAGATATAACCGTCCATTCCGTTTAAGCTGGTCATCACCAGTTTCGCACTATTTTAATTGCACAACTAATTATCCTCATAAACACCTAAAAATAATATCCAGCGCCAAATTACCATCGTTTACTCATATCTTAAATTATAATCTTCATTCATCCTCGAACACTTTCTCGTAATTGCAATCGAACGAGTATAGGTACATCTCATTTAAATAATCCGACCATTTGTAAGATGCGCAACACATATAATTTAAGTATATCCAGTTCTAACCAGTAGTGCGCTTGAGATCGACGAATATAACGAGAGTAATTTGTAAAGAAATAAATAAACACCCGTACAGTTTCAGCAAGCTGCGGTCAAATTTACAAATCGCGCGCGTTTCATTTTGTGTCTTGCTCTGATTTTTTTTTTTTCCCTCTTCGTTGCTCTACCGCATCGATGCAGCACAACATTACACCCTCGCGCCGTGTCTTTCCCAATGAAAACAATGTAAGTTGCAACACATGTTTTTTTTTCCCTACCGTTCGCTTGACGTAACGACCTACGACTACAATAAAAGACCTATAACGCAATTGATATATAACCGACTTGGATGCGCGACTCGCCATTGCGCTTAATTAAGTCTATTTTTTGCGTACGCGCAGAAATAATTTTGTAAGTTCACTCAACTGTAATGGATTCAACTGTCTATTGACATATAAATTAGAATAATTTATGAATGTGATAATGTTAAGACAGATATTGTAATCAATTGAGATGTGATATATAGGTATTGATTACATTTAAAATTTTTACGCTATCGCGACAAAAATATGTTAAGCACGTCGCATTTATCTTGATTCCATTATGTTCAGTGTAACCAAAGGAATTCCGCATATACGTATTGACGTACATGAGACTCAATCGAACTATTTTTTTCTACGAGTTATTAATCGGTTATGTTTTGAAAATCTAACCTTAATTTTCTAATAAATTTACTACATCAGGCCATACGGAGTCGAAGCGTCCAGATAGACTTTTATAAATTTGTTGGTATAAAAGGATTGATTGTAAATAAATAAAAATAGATACTTTTCACGCGGAATTTGATTAAAAATATATATTACAATAAAAATAAATTTGTAGAAAAGATGTAGAAAAAAAAAGCATTACACTGACATTTTTAAAATTTACGACATGTACATTCGAAAAATTCTTTAAAGAATTCGCGTTTAACAGAAATAGTCGACAGAAATAAATGGTGATTTTGTGCATCAAAGCATGTACAAATTTATGGCATTTCAATGTACAATTTTTTTATGATGTAGAATGAGCAATATTTACACGTTTGCACAATGTTTCTGAATATTGTTATGTGCGTTGCAAATGTGTGCTGTGGCATATATGCGGTGTCGAAGACTTAAGGACTAACAGTTGTTGTAAAAGGTTCACTCTAGAGGTATTACGAGACAAAAGTACAGTAAAAGTAAAAATAGATATTTATGGTAACTTGGTAGAAAGTAAGCTTGATTGCGTATATCTTTTTTCTCGTAAAACATACCTGGGAATAAGATACCAAAACTCTATTAAATCAAAATTATTTATATACTTGACAGTTATTAGATACACGATAAAAAAGGCGTCCTTTTTCGAATTTTATGATCCAATTATAATTATTCAGCCTCTAAAGAATTTCCTTTTTTTGTCGCAAAAATCTCTGTTGTTCGCACGCAATAACATTAAATAACAAATTCTCTTTTTATACGGAGTAAAATTTAGTATTTACCGAGGGTCAGATCAATTATTCCCATTGCGTTTATTTGCAATTTACGAAAGAACTAATCCTTCGATAACTCCACTTTAGTTCTATATGCTATTGCATAATCCAAAGTTACTAAATCATAATGCAGGATCCGCGGTGAGCCATGACAATGTACGCGCGCGAGATAATTCATTTTCAGTACCGTAAATCAAGCCGTGAATCGATAAATTAAGCTGCGAATCGTAAGAATCGAGAAGCCGAACTATAGCGGCGACAAGTTTTCTCGAGACGCGCAGATGATTCCTTTAGCGGCGTTTAATGAAATACAGTCGCGGGAAGATCTGCCCGAGTTAAACACGTAATAGAGACCCATAAAAACACCGGCGCGCCGTCGTCGTCTTCGGGACCTCCCGGATTATTTAGCATAGTCAGCCAATGACCCGCTACTCTGTGTTACACGCGAGATGATCGACAGAGTATTGTTGTGGAACATTTTGCTCTGGCGAGGGACGCGATTCACTTGTGCTGTCGATTACTCCATAAACTACATAAACAATATTTCATAAAACATAGGCTTACTTCCTATTTATAGAGAAGTAGGCGCTTCGCCGTTTGATACACAGGCATCACAATCAGTTTTCAAGGTTGATTCTCTGCTCGAAGCTAGAAAAACCAGAAGTTCGCAAGTGGGAATAATAGCGGCTCAATTATTTTCAATTCAAATGCCTCCCCTCCAACAATTCCGACGCACACTCTATCCGTAATCGCGATACGTTATATATAAGCTTTCCGACATTCCCAAACGAATCTAGTTGAATACCAAATCGTTCAGCGCACGATGCATATAAGCCAACGCGGGCAAGAAGCCTCAGCTCGTATATATATGTGACATGTCGTCGCTCATAGAGCCGATGTGAATGAACTTTCCGGCCGCGCTCGCGCTCGCGACTTGTATATTATAATGCGAAACTTATTTTTAAAGAGTCTTGTCGTACGCGAGCGTCGCACGTGCTCGGCTCTATATATACATTTATATAGACGGCAGCACAATTGGGCATCGCTGCATGTAATATATGTACGTGAGTACGAGCGCGATTTGCAGATCGCATATATCAAAGAGGAGCGCGGGCTTTGCGCAATATCCTCCGATGCGCGTTTGCATTTTCTTCTCGGCGTCTTCTCGCGCCCGTGGTTATATGTACATACATGTGATGCATCGTCGAGGGTTCACGTTATGTAAGATTCGGAGCATATCGTTTGCCGGTCAATCGAGATCGCGATCTTCTCGGGCTGACGTAGATCTTGCTTCTTTTGCTCTTTCTCTATATACGTATAGGCGCGAATTTATTATTTTTATGGCTTGCACAAGAATATATGCTGCGCTTTGTTGTGTGTATATATATATATATATGTGTGTGTGTTGCGCGACATTCTACACTGTTACTTCACAGATTTTGATTCGCTTGGTGCACTTGTACTTTTTTTGTATCGATCGTGTGTAGCGGAATATCGCTTACACATGTCACGTATAATTCTAACGCAAAAATTATCAGGTTTTGTGTCGTGTAATGTGTGGTGAAATGTTAGTGTAATTGATTTCACTGACGAGCAGTTGATTAAATTAAATTCTTTTTTATTTTATTTTATACTATTTAACTAGGTCAAAATGATTGCGCATGATTTTTTGTTTTCGTTTTATTCGTCTAAATTTTTTTTATAGGAGTTTGCCGAAGCTTACAAGGTGACACAATTGTACAAGCAATGGAGTGCAGATTTTAGTCGGATTAGAAATGTAAATAAATTAATATAATCAGGATTATATATATATATTATTAATTACTCATTCCCGCAGTTGTCTGAAAAAAATAATTTTTATCTTTATTTTACTGTGAATTAACGTCATGACATATGCACACTAATTTATATATACAAAGCTTTTTAAAGAAACATTTCATTTTTTAACACAGATAATTCGATCCACGCCATATTTTAATTCTCTAGTCACAGATTCAGGTTTTTTTTATGACTTACACCATATTCTTCTTTGTACGTACATCAGTCTCACTTTTTATCCACTTCAATTCTTCTTCTACACCTAATTTACCATTTCAATCAAAACTCGAGTAACTATAAGCGTAGAAGCAGTCGATCGATTTCGCTGTATAAATCAAAGGTACTTAATAAGCATCGCATTACAAATCTATTGACGGAAATATCGGCGATCATCTAATGGCAAGTGCAGCGAAACTTTCGATTCTGAATGAGCGCCTATATTCCTCGCGAAAACCGGACGCGCGTAACTGCACTCAGCGACACGCGCTTTGACGCAGTTTGACGCTATTTTATCCGGTTTCGAAAGTTTTCCTAATCACACGTGCGCGTGTCGTCGTTAGAAAATCAGTGAGATACGTCGATAAAACGATTTAATTATAACACACTTAGTCTATAAATAGTTTTTGATACGAACTATATAATCATTTTTTTCTGTCGCCTTGATTATTACATTACTAGATACGTGAAATAGATCAATTTTAAAATTCTTTTCTTTTTAGTAGATAAGATTTTTTTTGTTCTCGAGCTACATTCGTGATAATTGCCACGATTTCTTATGTAAGACACTATTAATTAATGATTTGTATCATTTATCAGGTATTAGAACGCGAAATATTACTGACCTTTCGCTTAGTATCGCCACTATCTAATTTATCAACCAGTTTTATTCGTTAGAACGGTGGTTGACGCGAGCTCAAACAAGCGCCAAATTTGAATGAATATCGCGGGATATTCATAACGTCGTCGTTTATGCTCTCAAAATACGCTTATAACGCACAAATCGGATGCACGCCAACTGCACTTCACAGTCTTCCTGCACTTATCAAGCGATTTCGGCTCGTTCTCGCTCGAACGACCAACCTTGATCTTAAAATATGCCGATAACTATTATTGCTCAAGAATAACTGTACAATCGATTACGGCTTCGCAAACCAAGACGGTACAATTCGTCACTGTTACACACGAACAAAATGTCGTTTTTCATCGGACACAGTGCACCCAATACATCGCACCAAAAATCCATCGGTCTTGAGCGTGAGTCGAGGGGAAAAAAAAAGTCTATTCACTGGTTGCGCGCGGGCAAAAAGACTGCGGCGATCGGGCAGCTTTGTCTATTACTAAAACACGATGCCAAGGAATCTATAAGCGCTTCGAGACCCTCGGCTGGTGTGAATTGCAAAACTAGCCAGCTTCGAGAAAACTGGCAAGCGATTCGGTATACTTAGGTGTGCACGTGTGTGTGTTGGCGTGTGTGCTTCGCTTCCTACATTGTCAAAGTTTTTCGGCGCAATTCGTACGAGCTCTTTGTCGCCATTTCCACGCTGTTCCATGAATTATCCTACGCGATTCCGGTGATTGATATTAACGATCTAGTAGGATTTTTAATTGTTTATTTGTATATGTGGCACAATCGATTGTGCTGTAAGTTTTTAACGATGTATGCCTCTGATTGTTATTGTTTTGCACTCTGAAGGCCGATGTTTTAAACTTTTTAACGGTTTGAACGGAGAACGATATAATATAGTTAAATTATTGCCACTTTTTTCTTGCAGATCTCAAATTAACACGCCGTATGTATGTGTTCCAATTATAAGTACAATTATATATAATTATTATCTTTTTAGTTAAATTTTGTAGTGAAAAGTATAAGTGATTTTAAATACTATCAATTTTATGCTTATGTAAAATAATTATTGAAGCAACGTGGATTAGGTATATTTCTGGACAGCTTTGAACGGTAAAGTCAAGATAAATATTATCGCTTCTGTAATAAATTTAAACTGGTGCCAATGTCAGAGAAAAGTAGTAAGTAGTTAATTAAAAAAAATGTGTACTATACTTTTCCTTAGTAATACACAAACTATCGTCCATCAGCACTCGCATAGTTTGATCATCGATAGAATTCGATAAGAACATCGTGTAGAGGATCAATAAACTCCGTCAGATCATCAATATACAAATATTTTTATCAAATCAAACAACGATCGCGCTTTTTCACTTATCAACGACAATTATCATATATGGCATTGTCTTAAGGAGACATTACAGCGCTACGATCTATAACAATAGCAATTAAAGCTCGCAATCTACGCTTCCTCGTGCCTTTTAATTACGTATAGTTCATTGGCAACGTGTAAAAGCGATATCGCGTCTGTATCTTTAATGCCGCATCGACTGATTTACATTGCAAAAGAGGAGTTATTGCAATATCCATTTTGTTGGATGGATTTTGAAATCGGCGTAAATCATATAATAGAAGGATCAACAAGGGATGCAAAGATTTTTCCGGCTCGTTGATCGATAAACAAAATTGCATTAAATGTTTATGCATTTTATCGGTTTTTATTGTTACTTGGCTCATGCAAGTTGTGCAATGTCTTAATTGTGAAGCTTGAAAGTCTCGATTAAAATCGCAAGTAGCATATTCTTATACTTATACGACCCAAACCTCAATAAAATACCGAACGACGAAAATTCCACTGCTGAATATTTAAATTTAATCTACTTATAGCGACCTGTTTTAAATCCTACTTTCAGCTAACTTTTTTACAGGTTACACTTCAGTTGATACGAAACAATCTCTTTTTTTTGTCATGCCTTACTTTTTGTTTGATATTTTATTGAGATTGACGTATATATATATAATTAGTCATAGAATGGATCCACGCTGACGCGAGTACAAAGTCAGCATGAACTTTTTTCCCAAAGTTCTAAATTATTCTTAAAAAATGCCTTTTTATTTTACCGGGGAAAACAATATAAACGTACCATAAATCCAAATCAAAATCATGCCATGATCCTGAGTCTTGCAATATGTATAAGAAAAATGCACCAATGCACCTCGGTCATAAAAAAATGACCCAATAACCCTTGCTCGCGGAGTGAGAAAACGATACACCACCGAAGCCTCCATCTTTAGAAAAGCCCCACTCTAACCGTCTATACATATACTCACTCTGATTTCAGAAAAATGCCGTGTGTACGCGAGCATCTCGTTCGCGGTCCTCCTACTGGGCATAGGTCTGCCGCTCTGGTGGGAGACGACCGCGGTCCCGAGGGTCACCCTGCCCTACACCGGCATCAACCACCTCGACGAGCTCGACCTGCGCATCCACGTGCGTATCCTCCTCGGCTGCCTCGACAAGTACCGTAGCGAGAGTCTGGCGATCGAGCTTATGCGACACCTCACCGACAACGAGGAGACAGGTGAGTCCAGCAGCACCGGGCCAGAGCGCGGAGATCTCGAACCGACCGCCGCGAATATACAGACTATTGTGTGTGCCGGTTGCGTGGCGAAGGTGAAGGTATGGGGCTGCGGCTGATGGTAGGAGAACTGCACGAGCTGCCCTGGGGGTGTCCTTTTGGAGAGGGAAACGATTGTGCCAGGCTGCTGGCTCTCGTGGGGGAGGGCTATATGGTAGAAGCGAGAAGGACCCGTTACCTATAGACTAGCTGTGGGACTCAACTTGGGGCGGGATGTCTTCTTAGCCAGTGGAAATTTCCAGAAATGGAGAATTTTCTGATATTACTGTGTAGCTTGAAATTGTTAGGTGGTTCGATGGATATTTCTGGCCGCGGCGAAAATTGCGGTTTTGCCAGAAAAATGATGCCGCGGCGGCGATGGTGCGATGGCAACGTTTTCATCATGAACCGGAATCTGTTGTGAGTGATGTTTTACGGTGCCAAATAACGGAACTTGATGCTCTTCGCGCTCGGTATATACTCGTCATACTCATACAGTGTATATTTGAGCATTACTTTATATGCTCTTTAGGATGTTTAACAAAATCTCGAGTATGCTGCGTTTTGTTTCCAAAGTACGCAATAAAACAGGGGAAATTTGATACAACGGATAAGCTATAGAAAAGAAAGTGTGGTTTCAAATGCTTGTCAATATTGTTAATATAGACTAGAATTTTATTTTCTGATTCAAAGAATGAATGTATCAAGATTCATTCGTAATATGAATTCTTAGATATAAGGTTGTTATACGATTTCTATCATTAATATAACATCCGCGTATAAGCGACCGATATTAAAAAGTAATGATCCTGATGATGATGTAATCATTAGAATAATAGGAAAATCATATAGAAACAGGAACAATTAGACAATCTTGACGTAATTTACACTTATTCATTATCAAGGGCAACTTTACAATCGTAAAACTGTTTATATTGTTTGACGTAGAAATTATCATTAATATAGATGGAATGTTTACATTATTAAAAATAAGTATTTCCGGAACACTGCAGTTTACAATTAAATAGTAGATCGAGAATACAAACATCATATAAATTACATTTACATAATTGCAATTCAGAGGTTATTATTGTAAATGTTGAAATTTATTGTTAACCTGAAAAAAATACAATTAAAATCCAATCAAAGATGCGATACAGAAATTCGATACCATAATAACATCCAAGAAAAAAGCTGTTTGTGTACAGCGATTCCTTTAAAAAAAATATACAGAGTGCGGGACAGGCGAAGTAACAATGTAAAGCGCTAAGAACGCAGGGAAAAAAGGTAAAAAAGAGAGGAAAAACGAGTGCAAAGAGGAAAGAGCACATGCAAGAGAGTGAGAGAGAGAGAGAGAGAAAGAATCAGAAGCAGAGCAGCCGAGAATAACGTCTTTTTGTGCGCGGACGAAAGGAGCGAGAGCGCCAGGCGTCGGCCGAGAAAAATAGAGGCAGAATGGAAGTTTATGCGGACTGCCAGAGGACCAGAGAGAGAGAGAGAGAGACTCGGTCGCTTATTGTGTTTCCTTCCGGAGATCCTTGGCACTTGGTCGTCACGTTTCATGGAGTTTTTCTTATGCCACCGCCGCCGTCGCCGCGTCACACATACCTTTTGTGCACATTAAAGCCTCATTGTTTAGTGGTATTATGTGCCACAGGGATCGAGAAGAAAAGATGCTCGAATCCCAAATACCCCGCATGATGCGAAGTAAAAAGAAGTAAAGACGACGATTGTGAGGAAAATCGCTTGTTATTGTGCTTACGGACGTTAGTCTGTAATTGGATAATTGCGATCTTTTATGCGAGTTTCGTATCGTTTTCTTATGACATGGAAAATTGTTTGGGGTGCAGGTAACTGATTGGCTGAGGTTTTTTTTATAATTATGCTATGTTTAGAATAGCAAATGGAATTACTTACTTTAGTCTTTTTTTAATTGCAATGAAAATAAAATTGAATAAAACGAGATTCTTTCATTATGTAACATTATATATGCTGTCGGTATTGCAATGATCTGTCTTAATTTGTCAATAAAGAAATTATTATGTGCGGTAAAATACTTACACTTATTTCAAGGATTTGGATTATGGGCGCGCAATTGTGGGAAATTTGAACTACATTTGGTCTATATAGATACTCGTTTTACTGGAAGAATAACATTGGGTCATTAGGTGTTAATTGTGTCATAAAATCCATTTAGAAGAGCTTTTCAAATCGCTGTTGATGCTCTATGAATAGCTTCAGTTTAAATTTGTAGGTACAAATTTTTCGCCTATCATTATCGTGCTTAATATTAGTAGAATATCAGTAGAATGAAATGAATATTATAAGATTTTTTTATTAGTCGTAATTTACGGTCACAATTTAAGATTTATTAAATGATATTGATTGACGAGTGAATCAGATTATAAATAAATACAAATTTATTAGTAATCTATAGTTTATAAATATAAAAGAATTAGCCCGCTTTTACTAATATGTTTATTTGACTCGAAACAATTTCATTTGAATTTGTTTTATAGTTCAAGGGTTATCGTGCTTAAACGATATTAAACGTTGCATTATTGATTTTAATAATCTTGCACAAATTGTAAAACCGGTTGTCATTCTTTAAGAAGTTACTTATATGCTTATTATTTTTATTCTCCTTATAATCTTTATAACGAAGTAAATGCGTGCGCGATTAAAATTATTAGCCTCAATAAAGTGTTAAAAATAGTCAAAGGAAATCGGTTGCGAAATTCTGAGATTATCTATTTTTAATTCATTGAAAATTTCCTATATTAGTAAATATTGTTGCGCATATGTTTAAAAAGCTTATACAAATTGGAACAGAATGAATCACCAATTTATTTTTTTAGTAATTATATGATACCAATATTTATTAATTATAAATTTAAATAATTGAAATATTATGAGGTCATTGGAAATTGATCACTTGTAAACGAAAAATACTGTTGTTGTAAATAGTTCTGAAATGATAAACATTTCTCGTAAAGTCATAATAATATTATTTAAATGTGTGAGAATATCTATGACGAGTAGATGCATTATGAACAAAACTTTGTGTACTTGGTTTAATAGAAAAAAAACTCTTTATCGCTTCAATAAAGACTGGATCTGGGAAATTCCGTACAACGAAAAGGAATACGAATTAAGAAACCATAAACAGCTAGTAATAAAGTCTAGATTACGCAGAAACTAACTGAAATTGTTTTCAGTCCAATTAAAAGATATTTATTAAAGTTACAAATTGGTTTAGTCGATGTGTTATTTCGGGTGTTTTTAATCAAACAATCATATTTATTTCATTTAAATCAAATATGACTCGAAAGTAACCGCTTAAAATGGATTAGGAACAAGAGCTTTTGTAATTTAATTGTCATCCACAAATAAAAAATATTTTGATATTTATCACGTGAAAGTACTCGACCATTTCTTATAAATATCGTTTTTAATGAAATTGTGTAAAGTTTTTTATTAAAATTTTTTCGTTTTAAGCTTTATGATTTTTACTTCTTCGCTTTAAATTTTTGAAGTCATAAATGAAATAGTCTCAAATTAAGACTTTAAGGATGTTCTGGCTGTATAGTCGAAACGATGAAGCACACTTGAAAGATTGTAAATAAGTAGATTTTAACAATGCTAGATCACCCACAAAATTTGAGAAGGATTGAGAGGCTTGTTTTAAAGTTATTGATAAGTGTAAATGTAAAAATGTCAATTTACCGTACGGTGATATTTATATCATGTATTATCGATAAAAAATGTATGTTAGAAGCTATAAACTAAACTATTCAAGATTAACATCAATCTTCAATCTTCAATACTAATATAGTTCTGTAGAAAAATATATTTTAAAATCATAGAAGCATAATTTTTAAATTTGACTAATTTTTGGATTTGATTGTATAGCCAAAACATCATCAAGTTAATTATACCATTTTTTATCTCACCGCAATTATACAGGAATTATATTACATTATTCATATGACAGATCGTCATTTATAGACCATATTAGAAAAATATCGCCAAAGGAGTCTATCGCAGCGGCAGCTCGCAATTTTCAATAATATGCCCGCGTTAATAATTCCATAATCCCACGTATACCGCGTACTGCGACCTTAAAGCCACGCACCACGCACGAGAGAAATAAAGCGAGTCGCGCTTAATATTCATACGACGTTGTAAAGACTAATGGGGGGCCACTGCCAAGGGCAGACATTTACAGGATAACCATGTCGCACTTTGGGACGGGCAGCACCTCGATCGCCAAGATGAAGACGATCGAGGAGCTCGACAAGGCCAGCAACGGCTTCGACCTCAACCCCGGGGACATACTCCTCCTCGAAGCCCCCGACGGTCTCGCCGGCAATCTCGTCCACGTCGGCACCAATCGCTCCCTCTACTTCAACAAGAATGCCGGTGAGTATGCAATTTTACACTTACCATTCTTTTTGGCTCCTCATTTACATAATATCCGCGACCTGAATTTTTTATTCCGATACGCACTTGTATCATCTTTAAAAAGTGACATAAAACTTTTAATATACTATACGTGCTCAACGTAATTCTTGCAATGTTTCTCGAATGTTTTACAGCATTTTTAAATCCCATAGCTATAGCGACAGATAAAAATGATCAATTCACGTAAATCAGAAACAATTGAATCAAGGTGCGATGTAGCGCGCCGATGGCAAGTTTGAGTCATTGCACACGAAGTCTAAGGCGGCACACCGCGACCCTATCATACTTTGAAATGGGGTTTTTTAATCTCCAAAAATTTTTCCAATTGACTTCTTAGGGTTAATAACTTAAACAAGCAACATTTTCTCGATTTCAAAATAAAGATAAGAATTTTTTCTTTTGTTTTTGAAAATAGCTCCATTAAAAAAGATGAGAGCGTTTGTTCATTTATTCTTGAAACAAATCTTATTAAAAAGTAAAATCTCTTTAGTTACTGTATCTATACATAATTTCTTTTTGATAATGTAAAAAGTAAAATAAATTTTTTGTTGCATAACGTCGGATAAAATATTTCTAACTAAATATAATCCATTCTTTAAAATTATTTTGATATTATCTAAATTTGACCTTAAGAAAGTTATAAAATAAATAGAAATTGCTGTCAAAGCTTCTATTGATCCCACTGATACGAATTAGATAAAAAAATTCTTATCAGTTTCCAATTTTTTATGGCAAAATTTGACTAAAGAAAGTTGTGAAAAAATTTTACAAATTGTCAAGTATTCTTTTTAACTTAGCAGCAATCTTAGCAGTTTGTACGTCATTTCAGTTGTATTATATTTATCTAATTGGTATTAATGAGATCAATAAAAGCTTTGACAGCAATTAATTTCTATTTATTTTATAACTTTCTTAAGGTAAAATTTAGATAATATCAATTGATTGTTTAGTTAGAAATATGAATTCGACGTTATGCAGCAGAAAATATATTTTACTTTTTACATTATTAAAAAGAGATTATATATACATATATAGATGCAGTAACTAAAGAGATTTCATTTTTTAAGTAACACTTATATGCTTTTAATTTTTGCTTTTTATATAATCCATAAGGCGATCTTAACAGTATAATGGGAGCCTTCAGAGTTCAAGATTGGATGAGATTAAACATTTTTATAAGCGTTGTCTATTTAAGACGGCATGCAACACGAGATGCAACCACTTTACTCATCAAACATATATATTTCCGTGCATTAAGTAGAAACTAAACCTAATTAATTATTTAAGATAAATAACACGCATTTTCGATTATTTAAATTACGTGATGAGTATTAGTTTAAGTACCGAAAATATGAAACTCAAAATTGAATCGTTATTTTAGAATCCAGTAAAGACATTATAAACCTTCTTCATTGAAAATAGTATTATATAACTACTATAGGTACTATATAGATTCACAAAAAAACAAACTCTTAAATGCAGTTGTATGGAAAACTATAAAGATATGAGACTACGTTTATATTGTAAATACTCTTTTATTTTCTTTCGAGTTTATGCTTTTGCTTTTTCTAAATATAGCCTCTTCCACAGTGAACGAAATCACTGCTCTGCGGAAAAAATGAATTTCAAATTAAGCGCGTGAAACTTGCGAAAAATAATTTTACGACCTTCAAATGATATTTTATTTTCAATTTAGGACAGTCAAGTAAATTAGACTTCACATTTTGTAAATCATCCCGCTCAAAATTATTTTTTCTTTACTTTATTTAAAAAAATACAAAACTAATTTCAGAAGTCAGAACAGAAACATCTTGCATTCGTAAATAAAGTTCCATAAAAGATAAGGCTGATACTGTTTCTTAAACATTTGATGATAAATAATTTGTTTTATTTTTGTTTGTCAAGAAAAATTACATAATTTTTTAAACTTACAATGCACATCTCCAAGTAAATAAAAAAGTCTCTCTCAACCAACCGCAAGATTCACAACGAAAACGTGGAAAAACAATAAATCACACTTCTCGATCAGATATCCACTTAAGCCTCATTCCCTATATATATATCCTCGACAAAAGCCTCCATAAACCCTCTCATCTCTAAAAATCTGCAAAAAAGCTGATAAACCATCGTGCCATCGCGCGGGAAAAAAGGTCCCGACGAGTAATTGAGAACAATAATCTCCTCTCTTTCTCGTGGCTTTACGAACACACGAGGAGGGGTTAAAAAGTCAAAGCCCAGCAGGCCAATCTCTATATCTTAGCGATCGTTCGTAATTAGTCGCGTCGTCGCCGCATTAAACTCGACATTCTGTACGTGTTTGTGTGTGTCTGTATGTTAGAGGGCGGCTACTTGGCGAGTGTACTGAAACAGTGGATTCTGCGTGACGACGCGCTCGTACTGACGAAGAATGCACTGACGGAGCCGACCAAGTACAGCCTCGACGTGGAGAACAGACGTCGCTTTCCCGCCAGCCCCAATTACGACGTACTGCTCACGGTGGTCAATCCCCAGCCGCAGCAGCTCGACGCCGATCCCGAGATCTCGCGCATTGCTCAAGGTATTTCGAACTTTCGACGATATATCATATATATTGTGTGTAAACGTGATTTTTATTGTTTGGGATTCAATGGGTTGTTTGGATGGTGAGGATCGTTACGTTGAATCATCAGAGTTTTTCATTTTGGTTCATGGTTTTTTTTTTGTATTAAGCATAGACTACTTTTTTAGTTGACGGTGGATTACGGGTAAAGCGTCAAATCAATCTTTTATATAATAGCTGGTATAAAGTATTTGTATTTTAATTGCAAGGATTCATTTAGATTTATGTAAAAACTTTCAAGGAAACGCTATTTTATGTGCAGAATAAAACAAGTGTGCCAAATCCTTCTTGGTTCTATTTAAACTTATTTCTTTCGATAAAAGCAAATGCTTTTATTCGAAATCAATATGAATTCCAAACGAATGTAAGAATGACAAGGATGAGCTTTCTATACATATGTACATGTATCTAAAAATATGAGAGTTTAAATCCTAATGTGTGTAACTAGCACAAACATAACGACGCAAAATTTTTGTTACAATCAAAGACTATCTCGAGCCATTCGTGAAGGAGTTGTCGCTGATCGCCAACTTCTCGGTAAAGTCTCAATGGCTGTATCTGATGCCGTTGGGCGTGAAACCAGTGGAGGTTCTCGAGCCCTTTCAGCATTACGCGCTCACCGAGACTTGGCTGCCGCAGATCATCACCCCGTTGGAAAAGAAACTCGGTAAGCTTCATCGACAGATATTCATCTAGACTTTTTTTTTACAGTAATCTTATAAAATTGAAATTAGAAAATTTTAACACCAGAGATGATTTTGATATCATATTTTGAGATTCTTATAGTGATATTATTCAGTGAAAATTGATCTTGACATTCACGTATGGTTTGGAATGATTTTCTTGTTCGTGGACTATGAAATTAATTTTAGAACAAAGCATCGTATATATTTTAATTTTATGTAAGTTATAAAATGAGCGCACGTCACTTTTGAATTTTAATCTTTGGATGCGCGCCAAATTTCGTTACTCAAGCAGTCAAATGCTTTCAGTAAAATGTTTTGGATTTTCAGAACTCAATCGATTCTGAAATACGGATGACGGGTTCGCATGATCAATATTGTTTAATATTTTAGGTGAAATCTATTTTTCTTTTATTAAATGGAATCGAGAAATGACTATACTATAATTACCGAATGTATACTATTTCAATTTTATCTGCCAAATCTGATGACACCAAGAGTTTTTTTTTCTCCACGCCTGCTTTAGTCAAATTCTGTATTGACCATTTTAAATGTTTCCAGCATCGCAGGTCAGTCTGTATCCAACGATAAATCTAGTCGCGTATTTGGTTCCCTGCGCCGAAGCGCCCCTGTACATTTACGGCAGGAACGGCTTCAAGCCGAGAAAAGGCCTTGACTTCGAGGCTTTTCATTCGCCAAGGTGAGACATTTTTCTTTCCAGTTACTCCCATTTCTGCGCGCCACTCATCTTGTTCGCCAGCCTTTGTTGTTTTTCGCGTGCTCTACTATTGCATCATCCATGTGTACATCGTTTTTTTTTTGTTTATTCTTTTCTTCGTCGATTGTTGCAGGTGGGGTGGTATAACACTAGTCAATCCGTCTGAGGAGTATTGCAACCAGACGAATCCGGGAATTTTCAAGCCAAACAAACGTATTGTCGTCGGAGTCTTTTTAGCGCAATTGAGGCTTTTATTGGGTATACCAGATAAGGTACGTGTTGTTAATTACACGCAACGTTCATGTGTATAGCCAATCTGGATGATGAATGAATGCTCGTGGCTCATAAATGCTCTTTTTTTTACGGTCGTTAAAATGTGTGGACTTCGACAAAAGAGGTGTGAGCGGTATATTACTTTTATTGAATCATTATTATAGTAATACTCTTTCGCGTTCCTTTTGAAAACATTTCCTAGTCTGTTATTATTTGTACTTAATACTTTATGCATTTTATTTTCTATGTGTTTGAAGAAGATGAAATGTATGAAAATAATTGTAGTCATTTATAATTGAATCGAATTGAATACTATAATTTAATTGCTTTTTGAAGTTGCATTAATTGTGCCTTATAATATTTCATCAATACCAAATTTAAAAATAAAAATAAAAAACCTAAAGCTAATTCTTCTATCCACGAAGAAAATCAAGTTCTATAATTTTTCTTTTACTACCGCAAACATAAGAAATCGGTTTGTCACGACGATCGACAAAGTCATTTCTATCAGCACCTATACACATAATCTTCAATTCTGAAAAATGCAAGCGCTTAAAACCCGATAAATCAATAAACGCAAAGAGCGTTTAAGGACAAACGGAAAGCTTATAAAACAGAATATTTATCCGACAGAATCCCATCGAAGGAGCGACTATAGCACCTTTAAAGGGTCTGAGGCCGCGCGAATGGGAGCTCGACGATCTCCTGCGCATCAAATCGGTCGAACAGCTGACCTCGGCCAAACTGACCCTTCAATCACTCGCTCGACTCCTGCGCGAGATAAGCAATATCGTTATCACGGAGACGGTAGGCAATAGGATAAACACAGCTTTAAAGCTCATTCACCTGGCGACTAAGTTGCTGGAAGAGGGCAATCTCACGGTTGCTTTTCTCGCTAGTAAGGACGCGTTTGTTATTTCGGAGGCTGCATTTACGGATCCGTCCCTGTTGGCGCTTCTCTACTTTCCTGATGATCAAAAGTGAGCTTAAATTTATTCTGCAAATAATATGGTTGAAATTGTCAATGCTGGATGTGAAAAATTGAGAACATTAAAAAAGTGCTATTTATTTTATCTTAATTTGCTAAAACATTTTCAAGTTTTTCATCATTTTTAATAACTTTACTATTAATATATTTTTAATAGTTTTACTATTGTTCGAATTATTTGTCCATTTATATTTTATTAATAATGTTACTCGATTTAATACCTTTTATCCTTTTTAAAATAATTCAATATTTTTTATTACAGGTATGCTGTATACATTCCACTTTTCCTACCAGTGATGATACCGGTGCTGTTTTCTTTAAAGAACATAAAGAACTATTTATTTTGTTCTGATTAATTAATATATAAAAGCTGAAACGATCAAATAAAGAGAATTTTTATTGCGTTTTTAGAATTCAAGTTTTTTTATCGACCTTGAATCTATACAATAGCAGTAATATATTATATGGATTCTTTAATTCTCTACAATTCTACTTAATCTTCCTTAGAAAACCATCATTACTCCATTTAAGTATCCTGAATCAAGTCAAATATAAGTTATAAGTTATAAATTCACTTATCATTGAATTTTTAAAGTATGCATCGCCGATTAATTTTTTATTTAAATTTTTTATAAGTTATTAATTGGAAATATGAATTGGAAATATGAATCAATCATTTTATTATCAAAATAAGTTCTGAGAATATTTATAGTTTAAAAGCTGTACACTTTATTTTTATTAATGCTGTACAGAATGGTACTTATATTTAACAAACTACGTATATTGGCTGTGATTGCAATATTTTAACCCCAACGCAATTTCGCGGTTTTACAATCAAAATATTCGTTTTGCCCCGCCCTTTCCTATATGCAATGCGCACGCATCCCAAAATCCCAACGTTCCCAACTGTCAACTCGCTCAACGCATTCCACCCATTCCCCCATCCCATCAGAAATCAGATGCGTGTCGTCTGTTTGTGCATGTTGGGCTTAGTTGAGGTAAAAATGGAGTAAACTGCTCCGAAAAGCTTTTTCTTTCTAGTTTTCGTCATATTTTGAGTGAATTTTTATCGTAGTTACCATGGCGGAATTAATGATAGATCCAAATATTCGCGGCTGGGTTTTTTTGCCCATTGTTGTCATAAGCTTTTTAGTCGGAATTATTCGGCATTATTTTTCAATTTTACTTTCGTCTAAGAAGAAGGTTACGCTTCACCAGGTGCAAGACAGGTAAAAAAATTTTTTTTCTTATTACTTTTGAATAATTGGATCATTCTTTCTATTTTATCAATAAGGCCAATCCTATTCACTTTAGTTTTAGTTGAAGGATTGCCCTAGTTCTTATTTATTTTCCTATATTGATTATTGATATTTCTTACTTCTGAGTCATAAATTAACTAAGATCCACATAATCAATTTTTTAATGTTTATTCATTATTCTCTCTATTTTTTCAGTCAAGTAATGATATGTGCAAGGTTACTTCGAGAAAATGGACAATACATTCCAAAAACTTCATTCCTCTTAAGAAGGCACTTTTTTAATAATGAGGAAACTGGGTACTTTAAGATATGCCAGCGGCGACCACCAGTTTCGCAAAATCCTATATTGGATCCCAGCATGATGACTGACATGCTGAAAGGAAATATTACTAATGTTTTGCCTATGGTTTTAATTGGAGGATGGATTAACTGGATGTTTTCAGGCTTCGTTACAAGTATGTAATATTTTATTCTTTAAATCACAAAGGGATGATTTCTTAAAAGGTACATACAATGTTTATAAATATTATTTTATTCCATAGCAAAAGTACCATTCCCTCTGACTCTTCGTTTCAAACCAATGTTGCAAAGAGGCATAGAACTTGTGACACTCGATGCAGCTTGGGTCTCATCAGCATCGTGGTATTTCCTTAATGTCTTTGGTCTAAGATCAATTTATACATTAGTCCTTGGTGAAAGCAATACAGCTGATTATTCCAAACATATGCAAGAACAAGTATCAGAAGCAGCATTGTTACTGCCTCCAGATCCTAAAGCAGCATTTAAATCTGAGTGGGAAGCATTGGAAATTTGTGAACACAATTGGGCATTGAACGGAGTTGATGCTGATATACTGAACTTAAAAATTAAGTGACAGTGTTGAAAGTCTATACTGCTAAAGCAAATCAAACTGAACTTTGTAATTTAAATAATTATTTGTGAGTTATAGATAAAAATTTTGTGAGCTATTGAAAGAAAATATTATAAGTTTGAACATGTTTATATGTCTATAATAAATGAATTCTAATTAAAATTATTGTGTATAATAAGTTATTTTTTTATTTTAATTGATAAATTTATTTTACAAAAATATTCACATTCATGTTTAAGTTTTATAAACTTACGGGATTCTTTTTACATCAGATATACTTTATACATAATTTAATTCATTCTAATAATATTTACAAAAACATTTATGAATTAAGAGGTAACATTGTTGGATATAAATCTGTTCGTCTATGTTGTTCATTTGGCATATTTCTTCTGACTTTATTTACAATATCCAAATCTATTTCAGCAACAGCCACACCTTGTTTTTCCATACATTGAGCGATAACAGTTCCCCATGGGTCAATTATCTGAGAAAAGAATATATTAATATAATCCATCATAATTAATTATGAATTTTCTTTCAAAAAATATAAATTTGTTTATTTACCATTGCATGACCCCAACTAACTCTTTTTTTATTATGAGTTCCCACTTGTGCAGCAGCAATGACATAACATTGAGTTTCAATTGCTCTTGCTCTTAACAAAACTTCCCAGTGAGCTGCCCCTGTTTGGTACGTGAAAGCTGAAGGGTACGTTAAAATTTGTGCTCCCATATTTCGAAGGCAATATGATAATTCAGGAAAACGCATATCATAGCACTGTAAAATCAATTTATGATTAATATTGCAAGAGATGTAGTTTAAATTTCAAATGTAAAAAAATGAAAGCTTACAATACTTAAACCTATTTTTCCAACTGGTGATACTACTGGAGCAACGATTTCACTACCTTTTAGAACATAATCAGATTCCATTAACCTTACACCTGTTTCTTTATTTTCCATGTCAAATAAATGGATTTTCCTATATGTTGATACCAATTCTCCTCTGTTATTAATAATGATATGAGAATTTTGGGTTTTTCCTTTATCTGGGACCTAAAAAAATTTAATTACCCATATTTAGAAGTTCCATTAATAAACTGCACCCTAATAAATAATAGCATTTGCTCAAAATACATACAGCTTCATGAACTCCACCAAGAGACAGCCAAATGTTTTCTTTTATAGCTAAGTCTTTATAACGTTGCACTGTGCAGCCATCCAAAGGTTCAGCCATCGCTACAGCATCAGCCTTATTATCGGCTAAATAGTCACATGCTTCAGGTAAAAAAGCAATCTGTAAAAAATTGTTAATAAATAAAGTGCCAAAACAATTTCAAATTTACAAAAGAAACTCCATACACAAGCATTTCTTTGCTTAGCCTGTGACACTAAATTGCTGACTGTTTCAAAATTTTTGTCTTTATCAGATGTAGATGTCATTTGACAAACTGCAACAAGTGGATTCGACATTGTGCTCACTTGGAGTTTCGATATTTTCGGACTGAAAATAAACAAAAACAAGAGTTATTGTAAGCTTTATAAAACTGTATAAGCACTTACAAATTCATAGTGTTAACATAATTACTTTAAATTTTCACAAAGTTTGAAAGTAACCTTTTTCGAGCATGCTCGGATCATTATTTTAGCTATCTTCAACAATTTGTATTCAGTTTAACGAAGAAAACTTTGCAATATAGATAAACGTCAGCTGATACTATAGTATCGGTGTCACTTGATTGCACTCACATAACCTGAAAGTGGTACTGTATTTTTTTTATTTTTTAATATTTTAATTGGGTATGACCAGGTAGCTGCGCTTTATACCTACTAGGTAGATATATCGATTCATTTATTAATTATGACTTGCTGATATTCTATTATAATTATGTTAGAACAGGGAAGGGTCGCGTTGATGGCTGAGCCTTTTATATAGCCTTTTATATTGCATTTTATTAATTTAGATATATTAGATGTAAATTTATAAGTAGAAAAGTAATATTAAATATTGCGTTTCAATACTTTGGACGTAGTTATATTATAAGTTAAATGCTTTGTTCTTCTCAATAGGTATAAATGGCTTGAATCTCCCGCAAATTTTTTAGCACTGCTACCACCAGTATCACCATTTCAAAAACTCTCCCTAGAAAATGAAAAAAAAAATTAAGTCTTGACCTCCAAGGGCTCCACTCCCGTATACTCCGTCGTCGACTTTGACAACAACTGTTTGGTTGTATAGTGCAATAGCAAACTCTAAACGTTGTGCACACGTCAGCTGCTCGCTGTTCAAGAGCTGTTATATTTGTGCGTCAAAAGATTGCGTGGGTTTACATCATTCAATCATTGACTATTGAGGAAGTGGTCTCCGGTCAGTGTTTGTCGTCAGTTATCGTGTGCTCATTAAATCGAATCAGTACAGTATTCTGATTCTTAATGTAGAAGAAGCTAACGTTTAAATACCTATTAAATTTTCCTGGCGATAAAAATAAAATTGGAAAAATGACAGATTCTTCATCGGATTCAGCCCTGGTAAAACCAATTCGGAATATTTTCAAATTGTTTGGAGCAGTTTTTGATGCTGTTTACTATTTGTAAGTATTTTTTATGGATTTTATGAGTTGTAAATATAGTTCCATTGTGGAGAGAAAATAATCAAAATAAAAAGATACTTTGTTGGGAAACATAACTGGATTCGTTTATATTACAGTATAAACAATAAAGATTCTAATTTTTAGTTATTCTGAAAACCTAATTTGACACATCAAGATAATATGAACATACAATACACCTACATTTTATTTCAATAATCTAAATAAATAGTCATTAAAATAAATCATCAATTTCCATGTTTTTTATTTTATACCATCTACTTAGTAAATTGTAACTATGACAAGCTAATCAAAAATTAACAATTTCTATCATTTATTTTGTACTTCAATGTTTTGTTTCAGCTTTGATTCTTTAATAAATCCGAGATCCACATATAGCAGAGGTCGTCTTACAAAGTAAGTTGTGTCATTTATAATAAATTTTGGTTCTAATAAAAATAAAATTAAGATTTTAGTTTCCATTTGAAAGATTCAAAATAATAATTTCTATTAGTTTTTTATTCTCAACATTAAAAATATTGTATTATTTCAACTTTGTAATTAATAAAATCATTATTGAAGTGAATTTAAAAAGGATGTGCAACTGAAATGCTGGAAAATCTGAATTATATGTCATTAATTTATGTAATAATTTTACTTAATTTATGATTTTGATGTTTTTAATTGCAGTTCAGGTCGATCAAGTGGACCTAGAATAGGTACTCTTAGGCCATATGGGGGGAATGCACCGAACATGAATATCGGTGGTTGTCGAAGCTGTCAAATGTGAAATGTGATCTGATTTTTAAATAAAAAAAAATATTGTGTATAATTACTTTTATAAAAATTATTATTGTAACGTATAACTTTATTAAATACAGGTAACACCAATATAAGTTATACAATTTGCTGTATAAATCATTTAATTATCGATTTCTGATGAAAATAAAATATTTCGAAAGACAAAATTTTTTTTATAATTTTATCGTATTTTGTAAAAAGTATTGTTTCTTAAAAGTATGATCTTTATCAAAAAATTATCTCTAACAACATTTTAACACTTTGGCGCCCAGTCCTATAAAGTGCAATGTTACACCATTGAAGGAACACATCATTCATTAAATACAACTTTTTTTTCAGACATCTCATAAATTATGTGTTATTATTATCAGTGATTAAAATAATACAACTTTCATTCACAACTCATAAGTTCAAATTAGTAGTCTGTCTTCAACAGCTCCAAAATTGTTACCTGTAAGTGTAATGTAACACTAAATGTGTTTATTTTTCTTCTAATTCGCTATATTTGTTTAATTAATATTCTTACAGTGATTAAAATGTTAAATTAAGTAACATTTGCAATTTTTTTATTTTTCTAATTAACAGCCATATAAGGCATATGCAGACAATGATGTTGTTTAACATACTTCACCAAGAAATAATATAATCAATCTAGTTCTTTCACATATATTCCATTTTACTTCCACTGAATAACCAAAGATATCTTGTCTGCATTACTAATAAATTAAATACATTTTATTAAAAATTCATAGCACAGCTATTTAAGTTTTGACCAAAAGTCAAATAACGAGCACAATATAAAAATCGATAATTTTTCGCTGTTTGTCCGATGCATTAAAATACAAATGAATAAAATCGATCCAGAAAGAAAAAGAAGAAAATAACTGGGCACAAAAGTATTAACATCATCAGTATACAAAACGAAAAGAATTTCCTATTTGATCTTCGTTACAAGGCCAGCAGCAACGGTGGAGCCGTCAATTCTCAGCATAACTCTGCCGAGCTGTTTGACGTCTTTGTGTAGTTCGACGCAGATCGGCTTCTGCGTCGTGATCTCAATGATCGCACTAGAGTTCTTCAGCAGACACCTTGGCTTCTTTTTAATCACTTCGCCTGTACTCCTGTTGAGCTGCGCGACGAGTTTAGTGATGGTTGCTGGCTCGACAAGGGATTGTTGGTGTAGCACCACTGGCATTCCGTTGGTCAGGGGCACCTTTATCGAAAAAGTGACAACGTGCGCTTGGAAGCATGTAGTCACTGGCACCGGATTGTAAGAACTACAAACTATGTCGCCGATAGCGAGGTTTTGTTGGTCGACCCCTAATAGAATCAGGGAGACCTGATCACCAGCGAACGCGTGCGTTATGCTAGTTTCATCCACGTGTATTCCTGGCAAAAATATAAAATTATTAAATGAAATTGACTTTTTTTTTCGTTCTATATTAATTTAAGGAATTCGTGAATAATTCATGAATCTTCCTTTTTTACATTTTGGTGTTATATGTTGCGTTAACGGAAAAAGTATTAGTTATAATAAAATGTTATCTCTTGCAGTTTAGTACACATTTTATCACATATTGAAATAAAAAATTTAATGACTTGGTATGCTAACTAGTTAATGAGAATATAAAAGAATAGATTAGAAATAAAACCTTTAACTACAGCTGGTTCATTACGAGGTAGAACGAGAACTTTGTCGCCAATTGAAACCATGCCAGTTTCCATATGCCCGAAAATGCTGAAACCAGAACCTACATTTTTAAATATATCGTTTACCGAGAACCTAAATGGTTTGTCTATAGGTCTTTCCGGACATTTGAAGTTATCTATAATTTCCACAAGTGTTGGACCAGTGTACCTAAAAAATAGTATTGTAAATTATTTATTTTATAATAGAATAGAAATTTTGTTAGAGAATTAACGATTCCAATACTATTAAATCTAGTTCCTTACCAACTGGAAAGACCTTCTGCTTTAGGTTTTGTGACAATGTTCTCTCCTGAAAGTCCACTACATGGTACATATGTAATGACATCCCTAAATCCTGCTTGTTTCAGAAAAACACTTATTTTGTTAACAATCTCATTGAATCTATCTTTCGACCAATCTACTGTATCCAATTTGTTTACTACTACAGCTATTTGTGAAACTCCTATAAAAATAAATTACAATATATAGTTTTAATATAATTTTTTGATTTACACTTTTATTGAGTCAGTTATTAGATAACTTAGATTTAGATATCGTGATATATAATTACCAAGAGACCGTAACAACAAAGCATGTTCCCTTGTTTGCCCACCACTATCAAAACCAGTCTCGAATTCTCCTCTCGTTGCATCGATTACCAGTAAAGCTACATCTGCTTGAGTAGCTCCCATAATCATGTTTGGTATGAAATCTTTATGGCCAGGAGCATCAAGTAGAGTTATAGCTTTAGTATTCGTTTCAAACTTTGAATGACCTACATCCATTGTGATTCCTCGTTCCCTATAAAGCGTTTGATAAAACTATTTAGTTTTTATTTCTTACATGATGAAATATAACACACACAGCTATTTATCCTTAATGAAAAAAAACTTACCTTTCTTCTCCAGTTTCATCAAGAACCCAGGCATAAGCGAACGACTGTTTGCCAATTTTCTTGCTTTCCTGCTGGTATTTATGTATTAGTTTGGAAGATACTTGTCCTAGATCGCACAACAGTCTACCCAGTAACGTACTTTTGCCGGCATCAACATGACCAACAACAATCAGATGCAGATGATCTTTACAACCTTCCCGTTTGCTCTTGTAGATGGCCAATGCATCCTTTTTCTCTTCGGCAGTTTTCACGCGCGATTCCACATCCTTGGACGTAACAGGTGATTGACTTCTCGATGAATTCAATTTTCCCTAGATTAAGAAATGATGTATCGATTTAATTAGTTACATAATTCAGCTTCATATATCAATAATTATAAACTATATTTGCTAACCAATGCTGCTATTGCGGTTTGCCTCTTCTCCCGACGATTCGTGTCATCTTTTGAAGATGGGTCTGGAGAATTCCTATCAGAACATGGGCTTTGTGATCGTGGAGTTGTAAGAAGATCCAAATTTTCAGTTGCGCTCACATCAAAACCTTTCACTATGCTTTTCGAACCTGCTGGAATTACTTTTACCATGGGTTTCATCATCTGTGGTATCAGCTTTGGCATTGTTGATTTGTTTCCTGTACAAAATCTTACTTTAAAAAATATTTATAAGGGAAAAATTAAATTATAATCACATTCAATATTACAAATTATTATACCAAATATTTATCAAAATTTTTAAAAATTAAAAAACAAATGCTATATAAACGTAGTAGATGTATAATTACATCAAAAGAATCACTATATAACACATATTATATCTTCTTAGTTCTGGAATGCTGGGAACAGCAATTAATAAAATTTTATGTGCAACTTGTTACATTGTACTCTTTTAAACAATAATAATCTAAAAATAATAAATAGTACATGGTTAATGTTGGAAGTATATTAAAATGGACTAAAAATTAATATTACCTATACCGTCATATCTTAAAAGATATATAAGTCATAAATTGCATCACAATAAAATTAAAATAAAATTAGAGTTTTGAAGCGGATAACTTACAAAAATTTATAGTGTTAAATAAAAGTAAAACTTGATATCAAAATATATTTATGTATATTTGTATGAAGAAATAAGTATTTATAATATTTTACAGTCACATTCACTGTTTAATTGATTAAACAGAGTTTTCCTTAAAGTTACTACTTTATAATTAAAATAAAAAGTAAAATCATGCGCTACAGAAAAAAAAATTTCCAATTGTATTAAATTTCACATAGTAAAAAATAGATTAGTTATCACATAATATTATGCGTTTTAAAATGACATGTACAATTTGTCATATAAGACAATTTTTCATTCACGTTGTCTTAAGTTTAATCGAGCAAGAATTATGCTATCGGGGGATGGACTAGAAAAATCAAACTGTAAAACAGTTTTTATTTCTTGTATACTTTTTCTTCTATAAAGAGTTTTCCTTTTATATTTTTTGCACAATACTTTGCCAAACGAAGATACGGGTTTAGGTGATAATTTTAAACTATCATGGCAAATCGAAATGCACTCTTTTTTAATTGCTTGAATTGTTGCCTCTAGTAATTTATTACACTGATTATGACTGTGAACATTATTTTCAGTTTTGATAACTTCGTTAAAGTCAAACTTTTCTTCAAAATTTAAATTAAGCATATCTTTTAAAATGGAATTTGGTACTTCTGGTAAAATTTTGCATTCAGATATTTTTTCTTGTTTTATTTTAATAGGCAGATTGGGAAGTACTAAATCAGACGAATTATCGCTTTTCATTATTTTATGATCAGTGTTAGCTTTAGCAGATGAATCAGGTAAATTAAAAAGAGGCATATCAAGTAAACTCGATTTTTTAGAATCCATTTTTGGAATGATAAATCCAGAAGGCAATTTATCTTTTATTGTACTATCAGTGTTATTATCTGTTGATATTTTTAAATGATGGGCAGTCAAGTCAGCTAAAGAATTAAAAGTAGGTGCGCTAGAAGTAGCTGTTGATGGTGTTGAGGATTTAAAATTCAGGTTTGGGATAGCAAAACCCGAAAGTAAGTTTGGTTTCTTTTCAGACATTTTTAAATGATGAGAACTTAAATCACTTAGAGAATTAAAAGAATTATTTGAGCTAAAATTAACTTGAAGTGGCTTTAAACTTTGAGAAATCATGTCAGAAAGTGAAGTAAACTCTTGGGACTTATCATTTTTATCACAAGTTTCTGTAAGCTTCAAATTTTGGTCAACATTTGTGTTCCTTTGATTGGAGATTGTTTGTCTATTACCGATAACTAAATTTTGAAATTTAAAATCTTACCTTACCAACAAAATGATGTGTATCATGAAAGAATAAAAAAAATATTATCTTAGATTTGTTTCTCATAATATATCGTTTAGTTCATATTTAATTACAAAATCTCTCACCTGATTGTGTGTCGAAATCTTTCTCTTCTGGCTGCTTATCTAAAAGTTATAAATGTTTACTTTTATTTATTAATCGTTAAAATGAGAAGAAAAGTAATAATAATCAAATCTACCTTTTTCTTTTCTCATTGTCTCATTATTTAATAGAAAATTAAGAACAGCCTCTGTGTTATAATTGAATTCAATTATTTTTTTGTTTAATTCTGATTCTGGATATGTTTCTCCAACTACATTTTTAATTGCCTCCATACAAGACATTAATTTGGCTGTATCAAGCTCTGATAACTGTGGTAGTTTGTAGCTAGATGGTACATCCTCTCCATCTTCATTGTCTTCTACTATGTCTGGTTCAGTAAAAAATGACGCTATATTTGCCTGTTTATTTCTATCAAACATAAACTGCTCCGCTATAAATAAAAGACGAAATTCAATTTAAAATTTACAAAATATATAATAAAAAAAAGTTTTGCATCAAATCTTTCCTTTTTCTTGAAAATAACAGTAGGTATAGTTAAAACATAAGGTATTTATTAAAGAATAGAATAAATTTTGTAGACTTTCTTCTTTAAATTTTTCAAAAATTATTTTTTTATTTATAATGCATAAAAATAGATCATAATACGTAATACCCTTTCTAAGTGTATGTAAAAAAATTACAGAATTACATTTTATTAAAAACAGAAAGTAAACTTTGAAATTGCCCTTCTTTTAAAGTTATATCTAATCGCAGGAAATGCTTTTTAAAAACTAAAAATACATGATGAATTAAGTTCTAGAAACATAAATTATAAAATACTTACAGTCTAAAAGTGTGTTATTCATTGTTTTCTTAATTATATTTATGTTAATCTTATATCCTATATGAAAATCTGTATTAAGTTTGTACGTTAAATGAGCAAAAATATTTCTTGTCAACTAAGGTAATGCTTCTTACCCAGCTATTCGGTTAGAATGACAAAACAGTATTATTACCTAGTTTGCAAAAGCAACTGTTATCTTGCATCGATTTGATTGCATCAAAAAATGAAAAAGCAGTCAATGAAAGGGTTAGCGTTAGTGAATCACTGAGCACAGTCACTGTGATATGTGTGACGAAATTATAAAATATAGCGTAAGAATTACTTTCGATTCTACAGTCATCTAAAAACAACTCACCTCCAGGGGAAACGCAGTAGTCATCTTCGACGGAATGCCCATAAACATCGTCATAGCCATCATATTCTGCGAACAAAATTTATTCAGAATTAACGAGTGTTTCGGAAGTAAATAGTATGTTATAACCTCAAAATTCGAGATTGACGTCTTACCATCCTTATAATTCATGCATCGTACATCTCGATGTCGCGACATTATCACAAATAATTTAGGACTTATTATTATGTTATTGTATTATTTGTATTATATATCAACGATACGGATATCCGTATATTTTTTATTTACTCCAATCCATTGTAAGAAGCTGTAACTTGCTGCAATGTATATGCAACGAATATAGACCGTCTATGGCGTCTAAGTCTATACTCTATATTGATATTGGTATATAGGTATATACTAGGAGTACTATAGGATTTAGGAGGAAATTAAATAGCTTGAAGTTGTCGCGATTCAGCATCGATATATTTATGGTGGGAAATTCAAAGATTTAAATGGATCCTCAACAATCATTACATAATAACTAAAAAAGATATTGGTATATTATACAGTAATTATTAAAAGCGAGGACGCCAAATCGCACGAGAACGAAAACCATACGTTTTAAACCTTTCGGTTGCGATAGTGGGTTTCGTACCCTATAGGGTATACAAAATATATTACGCACCTAAGACACCGTACAGGTCTTCTTGCCTTGTGTGATTTGGCACCCTCGCTTCGCTCGCGCAGTACAATCACCCTCAGGGTGTGGAGCATCTACTTCGTTGTCTAGGTACGCAATATTAATTTAATTCAATTAAGTACTAATAGTTAGATTCGTATTTACATGTAATATCATTTTAATAAACAATTAAAAAGACAAAGTACCTAAATAATTATATAGAAAGGCTTAGCTAGCATTGATTCTTTTATTAAAAATTGTTAGAATTACAAACCATACACTTTAAATTAATTTTTGTCAATATCATATTACACCATAATGTATATTTATTTTTATTTTGCACGTTTCTGCTTTTTCTTTCGAAAAAAAAAAAACTTTTAAATGAGTTGCATTGAACGTGTTTCTGAATACTAGGTTTAAAGCTTATATATAATACAGAATTGCATAGCATATCGGTACTTGTTTCATACTTTTTGTACTGTATATAGCTCATACACCCTTCCGTCACAATGACGTCGCTCCATAATTATTAGTGAAATAAAGGGAAATATAGGAAAAATGCCAGTACCGAAGCAACGATCTCGCGGGTTTCTCGCATGAGACACACTCGGCCGACTCACTTTTAACAAGTTTCCAAAAAGCAATTAATCGCAATAGGAAAAATGCCGTTACCAGTCGACTCGCCGGCGCGCTGCAGCATTCACAATTGACCATAAAGCTCATTAAAATCAACTCAGGGAGTACAATTAATTTTATTGCCACCGGCAATCATTATCAGTCTTCGAGCGTCCAGCCGCATACACATACTATATTATATACGCAACATATACACAGAGGCTTTTTGCGCCGGTGAAACAATGACGAAAGTAGAAAAATTAACGGTGACGCAGTGCCTATACACACGCGTCGGGGCAATTATCCTTGAGCCGATCCAGGAAATCAACTGTAATAAGGTGCGTTGTGTATGTGTCAATAAACTGTAATTCTTTTTTTACGTTTCACGGCGAAACCGCGAGACTTTGTCAGACTCTTTACCAGCTTTTTCCCTATTATGTGTATACGCATCGCTACTAGTCCCGCGTGGACCGTTAAACATCGTCGGTTCTCTGTCTCCTCGCGCGACATCGTCGACGGCTCGTTTTATACATATACATGTACTTATTTCTCGCGTCGTGCGCGCGGATTTTCTTTATAAAAAGCACAAAGCGCGTCGGCGACACTTTGCGCCGCGACCTTCGCCGAAAACACTCGAACTTGTCGACGCTCTTGGACGTGACGGCTTTTTTGAATTTCCGCGATTCTCGGGGGCCTGGGATTATACAGCTGATGAAGTGACGCGGCACACGCGACGTGTCTTGCTCATTAACGATTATATGCTTGTGTCGTATACGCTTTATATGCGCGCGCGCTGATGAGAGACTCTAATGAATATTCAGATTGTATACGATGAAAATTGCTTGTTTGGTGGATGCCCCCACGGCGTGATTAACATTACTCTTTGGGGCGCTTTTTGCATTCTGATTTTAATGGCTGCAGCGTGTAAGGTGAATGATACGATTTTAATGATGATATTAAATTGTGGATATAAAATAAATTTCAAATTTGACATAAAATTTTTTTAAATTATGTTGCCAATTATTTATAACATAGCTATAATAAGTACCGGTTATATTTGCCCTTTTCCCGTAAAAAAACTAAATAGTAAATATTTTTAAAAAATAGAAAAAAATATATTTTAATGAACTATTTACGAATTGAAAATAAACTCAAATTTTTCGTTTTAAAAGTACAACGAAAAAGAAGATAATTTCTTATTGATTTAATTTGAATCTATGTAAGTTTTTATAAGCGATTAATTTGTATTTGTATAGTACAATTTATACATCTTTATATGGATATGTAATTAATGGCAGCTATATGTCATTAAAGCTCAATTAAGATATATAAATTCAATTAAAAAAAAGACAAAAAATAATGTAAATGAAAAAAAATCGTTGCAATTTAACAGTCATGCAAATTACAAGCTTATTGATTTTTTCAGCCATAGATTTTTACTTAACTATAACATGGATCATCAATTCTCAGTATAGTGATAATTCATATTAAAAGATTAAATTATTATTTTATGGTAATGACCAATAAAAGGTTTTCTTTTTGCCTTGTGGTGAGGTCCAGTGAGAAAAATGAGCATCGCTTCATTGCAGCGAACTCGATTAATCAACGTTTAAATTTAGTTTAATAATTCGGCCCGCTACGCTTAGTCACAGTTAGATTAAGAGTTTAAATTAAGAACAAATTTTTAGCTCTTCTTTTTTGCAAAGAACGAATTCGCACAATGAATCTGTAATTCAAATATAATTCAATTTGTTTCGTTTACGATTCGCGTCGCATTCAGGGTCAAATTTTTTAACTCATTTATGGTTTCTTTGCCCTCAGTGCATTTTTCTCAATGTCATGCATGCCGGACGAAATTCTGGTCTGAAATAAAAAGGAACGATAAAACATATACTCTGTGAAACTTGTACGCCATAAATAAAGCAAATTAAGCGTTGTCAACAAACAAATTCGATAATTAATATTAAAATGTTTTAAATGTTATTCGGTGCTTTTATTTATCAAAACAAAAATGATTATACATAGATATTGTAAATGTTATACATTACTTTAGAAACATTTTTTTTTACGACGAATGTTATACGACTCTAATTGTAAACAATTCTTTGTTTCAACCTTTTGTGCAATAAATCTAGCTGGAAACTTCATTATAACGTAGATGATATCGGACGACTTCTAATCAAAACAAGATTTGAAAGTGCAGTCATTTCCGGTAGGAAACGCTTACTTAAATTTGAATCGATGTTAAAAATAAAATTGTTGTTGCAATTCAAAAATTAGAAACACTACGTATATATTATTATACTTTTAAATTCAGTTGACTTTTTACAATACTTCAACATGATTTTATATATAAATATTAAATTTTTAATTAACGCAAATATATGACTAGCTTAAAAATAAGTTAACGATTAGTATCTTGTGTAATTTAATTGGGTTACAAATATGAAATCAAAATATATGTAAATAATGATTTTTAATAATTTATGCTACAGTAAATTTCTAGGTCATACATATACTTAACAAACTATAAATAAACCATAAATTATGAAAGTAGTTTCATAATGAGTACCTATATATGTACCTGTAGTGACCGAATCGAATTTTTAAATTAAAATGTCTTTTTGCAATAGTCTTCTTCTATAATAAAATTATAACTTTATTTAAATATCGACATCGTAGATAAAGGACTATTGACGTGGTTTCCATAAAAGAGAATGCAATTATATATTCCTTGTGTTATTTAAACTACATTATATCAATAATTACCATGTCATAGAGCTTAATTGCTGCCAATAAAATGTAAATTTCTCTTTTCTCGATTTCCTAGGAAAGGCCAACACACGAATGCGTAGTATGCTCAACCCATTTATTGTGATCAATTACTCATAATATATGTACTTAAAATTAAGCGGTCAGGAGAGTATTCAACTCTAGCACTTCTAATTAAAGTGCTTAATTATTGTAAATACACCCATAAAAACGAGGATATATGTACTCTTAATACACGACTTCCACCGTTTTGCAAAGCAATTTTAATCCCATTAATTCACGCGTACATCTCCTTACAAAGAGAATAAGAAAAATAAAAAGGAACAAAAAGAAAAGACGAGAATACCGATGATCTATCTTATATTACGCGCACCTCATTATTACTAAATCTCTCGCACACACTCATCGATGACTGCGCTAAACACGAAGCGAAAAAGAAAAATACAAAGAATTCCTAATTACATATTATTAATTCCCGCGAAATCGCGGCGAACGTTACACATATCCAATTCGAATTTGTTCACGGCGCACAACGCGACTCATTAACATTTCCCGATTAGCAATACAACCAAACGTCCAGGCAAACATCATCGCAAGATCATAATCACACGTGGACGATTCATACTTAATTAATCGAATCGCGCGGATCGAAAGCCGCGAGAGACGCGAGGAAAAAGAAGGTTAAACGCAAGAGAAGAAGAAGAAATAAAATAATATCCACGTTCGCTCTATACGTAAGACACACGTTATACGCACACACACACACACATATATATATATATATGACGTGTATATATCGGTGCTCGCCGCGCGAATTCGCGTCTCCGCGTGCGTTACAACAGCATAGCCGAAGCGTCCAACGCGATTTTCGGTCGTGATTTCATGCTCGAAGCGCGTATATATATGCCGCACATCAGCATCGGTCCCTCTCATTTCTCGTGATGCACAATAGGCTGCGACAAACGCGCGTAACATATATATACGAGCTTCTGCCACGCGGTTCCCTCGGCTTCCGCGCTCCCGCGGTTCGAATTAGAATTGCAACCAAGTAAACACACATACAGTTGTGTGCACACCCACACACCGAGCGAAAAAGAACGCAGCGACTACGTATAATATACAACGAGAGAGGATCGTCGTATACCGCGGGTAATTAAGATTTTTATGACGCGACATACGTTGATATATTTTACGGATATCGCGCGTAAGAACGACGACACGCATATCCGATAAACAAGCGGGAACTGTACGTATCCGCTTTATAGATCGTGCACGATATATAGAATCTAAGGCTAAGGTCGTTGGCTATATATTAGCGTTCGGGTGCGAGCGTTGGCGCGTATTACCCGTTGCAGCAGCTGCGACGTCTCTCGCGTCCACGTGCATCACCAGTCGGCGCTTCGCACTATTACACATGTACTAATAAGCCGCAGTCGCGCGTTTCGCTCATTGCTTCTGGTTCTCCGCAGCTGCAGCTCGCGCGCACTTTGCGCGTCTCGATGTGTGCGGAGATGCGCCACCGGGGCTTCAGAGACCATAAAAGAGCGGTAATTCAATTGAAGAATGGCCTTTAAAAATGTCTATGCGCGCTTCCATGCTTCTTATACGCGCGCGTACAATAATGTCGATTTAATATGCGCGGATGGGTGTATAAGAGAGAGAGAGAGGTTGTTACGTTGAGTGATATATCTCTTAATTTTGCAGATGATGTGTGTAAAGAGAGAGAGAGAGAGAGGAGAGTTCGTGTAGTTTCGCGTGGCTGAGTTGAGTGTAGAGCGGATTCGATTAGCGGCGCGATGATGACGATGAGCTGTATTTTTGATTGTTCATATTGCGGTTTGATGATCGTTTATGATGCTGCGCGGCCAATTGAACGATGCCGAAGATTGGGGCTGTTCGTGCCTTCGGTTCGTTTGATTGATTCCGATTGAAGTTGTCGTCGTGCGCTGCATAGGTTTTGAGGTGTTTTACAATAGATCTCCTTTGGAAAATATTAGATAACCTTGATATCGTTTGTCACAATAAGCTACGGCACTTATAGGAACGCTGTCTATAAAAGGAGGCTGGATCTATACTCCAATGGATAATTGGTATTAGCTACTTTGAATTAAGCTGTCGAAAGACATAAGACCTCTTCCGCTTCGAAACGAGATGAAACTAATATTATTAATAATTCTGACTCAATTATTATCGCAATCTATGAACTGCCTATAATACAAGCATTTGGGTAAGAAAATTAATGATAAAAATTAATAAAGCACTTGAATAAAATTCCACCAAGTAATATATCGAATTAAAAAATACTTAAGTTTATAGTTTTATCGCAATTAATATTCTTGTCGAGGTACTTATCAAGAAGAGGTTTCTACCAGCGTTTAGGTCATCGATTTTATCGTACCCTTCAATATAAGACATCAAAAAGATATCCCGAATCTCTTCCCCTTCACTTCAAATTATGTCCGAATGTGGCAGATTTTCTTCGAGTTAATAGTTATAAAATTACCACAATAACTTCAATTATAAGATTAGATGTGATCAGGATTCTTATACTCACGGAACGATCCTCTGGGTCACAGATTTGACTGAATCTTTACAGAGTTATTCCTTGTCCAGATGATTTATTAGATAATTACCAGATTATTTATCAATTTTTTCGATCTCTTTAATCGAATGTTTAATTTTTATTCCCGTAGAAGATAAAAATTAAAAGTCGATAAGCTAATTTAATCACGATCTGCAAGATTACATCGAGTAACACATGTAAATTTTACATTAATGCGCTTATCTTAAGCAATGCAATGGAGATCACGTTTTAAGGACGTTCTCCGGCTCATATGATCAAAAGGTTTATTTCTTTTTATAAATCATCGTTAAATTGGATCATTATTAATAAAATCTATTAATTATGGACCACAAATACTAAACTATAAATATACAGTGTAAAAATCATATAAACGTAAAAAACGCTGTAGATATACTTGTTATATTATAAGATATCTTGAGATTGCAGTATCTTTGAAGTTCGCACCGCAAGCCCTGATCATTTTCTTACGTACCTATTCCTTTTTGAGTCTAGTATAATATACTAGTTTTTTTTTTAAATTCTAGATATTAATGGCTTTGCAATAGATTAAAATGTGCATGCTAGGCATATAGGCTTCCCATGTTAAAATACTAAACTTTGAAGTTAAATATATCGAGTTTTAATACCGCTAGATATATTATTCTTTTCGCCAATCGATAAAACACATAAAAATGAGTTTGTAAGCATATTAAAAAAATAAAAATTTAGCTAATGTCGATTTGCCGGAGAACGTCCTTAGCGTCTTTTAACATTTATTAGAACCAAATCGTTAATTATAGGTACTTTATTCTCTTACAACCATTCAAATGTTACAACCAAACATATTTATTCCCTCGCTGATGTCGAAAAATCATAAAAATCCCATTGTTCGCGCAGAGTTGCGCAAAAACTGTATCGATCCACACCGCGAAATTCGCGCGCTCATTGAATATTCAAAATTTGCAAATCATTCGAAAGTTAGCGCTCGTAAAAATCTCGCGCTTAGCATACACACACATATATATGTGTGTATAGATTCAGCAACGCAAAACCGTCGTAAAGAAATTCACTTCGCGATGCTAATTCTCATTTGTAGATATATTACCGGGAAGCAGCGCGAAAACAGAAAAACGATCCGAACAATCCGCATCAGCATACGAGAAATGCAGCTACAAGCAGTTATTAAATCACCTCGAGGCGAATGACTAAATACGTAAACAAAAAGCAAAGGCTAACTGAGGACATTAGGTATATACGAGCTGACGTATAAGCAGATCTTATATATATGTATATGTATATTAAATTTCTGCCTTGTTGCTAGACAATGAAGCTGTTTAACAATTGAATAATGCGGCTGTTAATGATTCTCGCTGTCAAGGTGGCTGTAATCGTCGAAACAAAATAGATTGCAATTCAATGAGATTCAATTCCCGCATATGACCGCTTAAAATTATCCACTTTAGCGACGATTGGTCTCCATTAGGAAGGTTGCAACTTTATCTAACTTGTCGGAGTATGTCAGGCTGCGATCTGCATAGGAAAAGAATCGCCAGGCGTGACAAAAGCAATTGTAACGTCAGCTTGTCTATTAATGTCTAATTGGATAACAAAAGAATTCGTTCAGAGCATCAGATCTTGCACATTGTTGTAAAATATCGTGAACGCCTGAAAGCGGCATGGAATGTTAATAAACACGTTAGAAGTGCTTAAGTTCACTGCGGGTTCATTCCTTTTGCATTTTCGCTTATAAAACATTTTTGCTTTAGCAATTCATTCCGCAAACTCTTGGGCTAATGGCTTCTAAGACATCCACTATAATCACATTTTCTAAATATTAAATAAAAAAAAAAAACATATAACGATGACGAAGACATTTTTAACTTTAGCTATATTGTTCACTTAAAGGATTGCGCCCATGCATTTATCAAACACAAGGAAAAGCATAAACCTATCAAAGGATATAATTTGAAAAGACAAATCGAAGTAGATATCCATTGATTTCCTTGAATTCTATTCCATTGTATTTTTGTTTAAACACACAACGTGCAAATTGATTGAGCAGCGAGAAAAAAAAAATGATCCGCAGCAGCTCTCGTGATTCATTTTGTTCCGGATGGCAGTGTTTTATTACAATACATAAATTAATCGACACGGTAAACTTGTATGTTGTACAAATATTTTATGACTATCCATTAAAAATTTATATCTCAGTCCTGAGAGAATCAGCTGACGTATTTTTGCAGAACCTTATATTTTCTACAAAATGGATGCACAATATTGAATGGAATTCATTTTAAATCTTTTCTGACAACTCTGTATCACAAATATTTAGTACTGTTAGTTAGATATAAAAAAAAGAAATAAAAATATTATGAGAACTTTACTATTAGCAAATCTCCCGCAAAACGACTAAAATGAATTTTCATTATATTACCTCCATGAAAAGTATCTATACAAAATATGTATAGTAACGCGGCAGCTGAGCATAATTTTTTTTATTGCTTATATATCATTAATAATTGTACAGTTTATATAAATAGAAATTTATTAATAAAAAATAAATCAAAAGTTATACAGCATATTTCTTGTTGTTAATAAATACTGTTGCATAAGTTAAATCATTAAAACAAGATTTTTTTAAACTAACAATACATTAGAGGTAAAATAATAAAGTAATCACCTCAGAAATCTATACATACGCGATCCTTAAAGAAATTTGAACCTATATAAAAAGCTTAGTATAAAGTATAAAATAAAATTAATTATATTTGGATATTAATCCATAAAGGCACAAAGTTTAACACGGGACAATGCATGCATTGACTAATGCAGTTTGCACGTATGCCCCTATATATAGCCGCATAACTCACATTTCGTTTTAGCTATATCTCTAAAACATATTTTTGGTGTATCAGGTGGCTTACCCGGTTCTTTTTTCGTCGCAAAGGCTCTGATAATTTTTTTCGCGTCCAAGCTTACAAGCTTTTTTATTTATCTAAAAAAGTGGAACAGATGGATCTATACAAACTTAAATACACGGATCTCCGCTATATTTTTCCTGATATCCAATCCCCCTTTCGCTTCGATACAGCAATCATAGCATCATACCACTATAATAACCTCGCACTTATCATTATTAATAATAACAATTATGTAAGGCTTTTTCAATGATTCTTTTTTTTTTGTTTCCTTCGCACACACGCACCTACGTCATCGTCAACTATAACGCGAGACTCTCGCGCGGCTCTCGCGCCATCCGATCGATCGTATATCTGTACACATACGCAATATACGAGCGATCGAAATCTGCGTGAGCGTCAACTTCGAGGAGGGTATCCCCATATATATAAAATAAGCTATGGACAAGAGAGAATCGAACGAGAGAAAAAGAGAGGGGAAAAATATATAGATTGGGGAAACGTTCGCACGCATATATTATGCGATATATATTTTGCTCGTCTCTTTTAATTGGTGGGCAAATATGGCGCGGAACATTTTTCTGGTTCCCCGCGCGAGGCTTGTCGAAAAAAAAAGAACGCCCACTCGAGCAGTTGAGAGAGAAAAAAATTGCGCGCCGCAGTGTAGTATTAATGTTTACTCCTTATCGCGATAAATTTCGCTTTCCATCTCTTTTGGGCAAAGTCATGGACGTTCAAAGCCTGATTCTCTTGTACTTCTTTTTGCCTTCTTTAAATTTGGAACGGGAGTCAAAGACTCGCCGATAATTACGAGCTTAAAATTTGGAAAGAACAAATTTAGAGTTTATGATCATTTGAAAATTTTTCATCCATGTGCTTGTTTGTTTTATAAAATTTACTATTATTGCAGATAGATTAATTTATAAAAAGAATGTTGGAAGGCTGTATTGGGAAAATAAATTAAAAAATTGTACAAGTAAATGTCTAAAAAATAAATTGAACATATCACTTGTTACATTACAAAGTTCATTTGCTGTTGATTCCGGATAAATTGCATTTCGTTGTTCATTCCTCCTGCTTTCCTTTGTTCCCTTCAAAGCTGACACATTCAATATTTGAAATAGATAAGCATATACAGAATAGTATATAAGTTTATTTAAAAATCTAATTTATATCTATCATTCTTTTAAAATTGATTACTATACCGAACAAAGTTCTACACAGCGTAGAACAGGAAAGAGCCGTCACACGTTGCCGGCTAATATATCAATAATTTCTCTCGATCGTAAACACGATTTTTTCATTTAGTTTTTATCAGATTGGCACGTATGTACCTGCAATTGTTGTCCTCTAAAGCTCCTTTAATAATTCCAAAACTGAAAGTGATATGAGACCTTATAAATTTAATCGCCGAGGCATGAAGTCACAATTCGAAATAGCCTCTGCGATATAGCATGACGTTATGAAAGAGTACACACAATAGAAATGTAATTCTTCATGATTTTTTTTTCTTTATTACTGAACTAGTAAATAAAGCAATGAGTAAGTTGAATAAGGTAATGTTTATAAAAAATATAACTACGTATAAAGAAGCTTTGAATTTAGAATCTGCACATATAATAGATATATTTATCGTCTATAAATGCATGCAAAAATTAAGATTCTAATTTCATTGTATGAAAGAATCATTTTATAAAAAAAAGTAAGTAGCGAGTGAATTTTAGCGAATAAATATGCCAACAATCTCAGTTTTCGAAGCATTTTCGTATATAATGTTGTCCACATTACTCTGCGTATTTTTAAAAATAATAATACATTTTTAAAATATTTAAGACTTTTTACGCAAAACTCTGACCTTCAGTCCAGCAACATTATCGATATATTTCCTAAGTAAAAAGCACCGCATCGAAACTTTTCAATTGATAAATCGGCAATTACAATCACCGCTAAAATAAAAGCCTGCCATTTTTCATCGATCCAACATAAACAACAAAATATTGTTTTGGCTACATAAAACTCAAGCGAGTACAAAGCCAAAAAAATTCCATCTACCCTACCTAAATAAAACACGACACTTCAAATAAACCGCTTCAGAGTCATATATTTCACGTCAAACTCCGTCATTTATTAATGCCCAATTATTAAAAAAAAAATGTGATCGCTCATGCATAACCAATACCATATATACAAAGATTTTTTGTTCGGGAGTATAGTTTCACGCATCCAATCAATCAATCAATCAACATGCGCACATCATATATCTCGAATATGCGCTGTCCCTATATACGCGTTCAAGTCTCTCTATATCCCCCCTCTCTCTCTCTCTCTCGCGCGCTAAGTTATTTGACGGCTAATAATATTGATTCGGTCATCGCGTGAAAATCATTTTTATCGCACACGTGGTGTATGCGCGCGCGCCTTTTACACACATCGACGTCTATATCAACAATTTTCAATAAAATCATACATCCTCACGTCATCGATGTAGAATATTTTCTGAAAAAACTTCTCAAAGTCAAGGTGCACGCGAGAGAACCGAAAAGAAAACGTCTCGGGTGTAGGATAGAAGAAGGGGTCGAGAACCGCGCGAGACAGAATGAAAAAAGGAGCAGAGTGGCACGACGTGATGAGCGTGTAGAAAAAAACTTTATATATATATACATGTAGCGCACAAAAGAGTTTGTGTGGCGCCCGAGTCCGAGCTTCGATGCCAATAATTCGACACTTGCCGCCGCCGTCGTTTTCTCATTCTTTTTCGTCACGCTATTTATATCCGTTCGCTCGATTTGCGAAGTATACAAATACTCGGGGGGGGGAGTTTCCAAGGTAGTACAAATTTTCGAGTTTTTCTCGATATTGTTGAGCGGGAGGTTCGGAAATGATTGCTGCAAACATTCGAGTTTCTTAAAAAGGAGAAAAAAATAGAATAAAATTTGATAGGTCTATTTGTTTCGTGTAAGAAAATATTTGATGATGTATTGGGTAAACTGATCAGTTGATGTATGGATGTAATGATTTTCGTAAATTTTCCACACGATTCTCTGGTAATAGGTCTTAATGAGGTTTTAACCTTGTTTGTAGTCATTTTCTAAAATAATAATTGGTTCATACTCGAATGATCAATAACAATGGTATGCAATACCACTTCTCAACTAGGAAATTAAGGGATCGACTTTTCAAAATTCAAGGTTTCTACGTCATGCGTGGGAATCGATTTACCGTAAAAATGTTATTGCCTTCTCCATGTTTATCGACTATTATTCTGCATACATAAGTGGTATTCCTTTTTTCAGTATACTTGTAGTTTCGGTTGTTTTCAAATGTAACAAAATAAGACTTATTTGCTGAGACTTTCGCAACATTTGTATGACATCATTTTCATCAGAGTATCAATAAATTAGTTCTTAATTTTTTAATTTATGTATATAGGTAATAGTCATATTTTTTGAATTCACAAAAGTCATAATAAAGTTGCGGATCATGGATCAGTGTATATATGAACACACTCAAGTTGTTTAAAAAAAAAAAAAAAAGAACACACGAGCAAAGAAGTCATAAATATTGTAATGCAATAAATAAGCTCCGAAGTTTAAATATTGACAATATTGCAATTCTTACTTGTTACACAAGTAGCAATGAGTTTAATCTGCAAAAATTATCTGCATGTGCATACAAAAGCTCAATGATCACATCTTTTTTTGTAAAAGAATTAGCATTTCTTAGAATATTCTAAATAAATTTAATTATAATTTAAACATAATTTTGATATTTATCGTTATTTCGAATAATTTTAAACGTAATAATCAAAATGAAGTAACAGTTTTCAAAGAATTTCGAAATTCTTATATATTTAAAATATGTTTTGACAGTTGTCTAAATTATTTATGACAGATACACTGATTAATCAGGAATCTTTGCTTCACTTTAGATGGGTTGAACGTGTGACACACACTTCTAAACAAAAAAAAAAGTTAACGCGTACAATGGTAGCCATGTAATTGCTCATTCGTCACTGCACTAACGGGTAAAAAAGTCACGCAAGCGTGAAATTTACTTCGTTTTCCTCTCAGGAATGAATATACTGTATCCAATTGCAAAATATCGTAATCACTATAATTTCATCGGTCTAAACATGCGGTTATGTCAACCCCGTTCACCGTCTCGCTGATGCCTCTCGCAGAGGACCTCGAGAAATTTGTAGACGATTAGCGTTTCTTGCTCTGACGAAATCTTAACGCAAATATGAGTCAAAATTATAAAACAGCTTAAAATTGCTTAAATAGATATAAAGACGAGTGCATGATTTTTTTTTCGCAATTGTGATAAAAATTTCAAATTTTATCAAGTATTCCGAGTTAAGAATTTCATGGCTGTACTTTATGAGAAAAATGTCGTAGTAAATAGAAAAACGGATTTTGTATAAATTGAATAATCGTGCAGATCTTGAAAATCCTGAGCACGTGACAAACATGTGACAGTGCATCTAGACAGACAACAAAAGGAAGTCTTTTTGTGAAAAGTTTATGACGAGTGATGAACAATGAATTATTTATGAAGGATCGTATGCGCAAAAAGTTCTGGGCTGATTTCTACGTAGGAGAAACGTAGACTTTTCAAACGCGCAATTCGGTGTCGCATAAAGAAGTTTTTTTTACTAAGAATTGATAAATTATTGGAGATTATAGATACATTCCACTAATGAGATTGTATGAATATACGTATTTAACGGCACTAGTCCCATTTAATCATGATTAATGATGAACTATACAGCTTTTACACTATAATCTATTTCGGGTGATGGGATAGACTTTCCAAAAGTCGAAAGATATCGAAAAAATTTATTGATTATTTTAATCGCCGTTTAGTTATCGAGTTCGCGACGATGATATCCGGTATGCTACCGGATCGATGATGAGGTAAGGTTTTTGAAAATAATGAAGAAAAATTTCCAAGTCAATGGTTGAGCAAAAAATTCATTATAATTAATATGAATAATAATATCGATTTCCTCGATGTTTAGATGTTACAGATTAAATCTAATCTCATCACATTTGATTCGACATTACAATCGCAAATCGTATGTAATGTTTATGTAAAACGTAACTGGGATGTCATGAATTCCAATCAGCATTTGAGTATTCCGTTTATGACGACAAAATACAATACGGGTTATATAAAAAAAAATCAAGTAACGCATTACCTACGTAAATATTGAAATTTTTATTTTTATTACAATTTTTATTGATTAAATTTAGTTTTGTTAAAAAAAATAAAATTTAATTAGATAACGAAATTTTTCAGTTACTTATCCACGAAAGAAAAGCGTGTATTATGTGCAATTAAATTTGCTAATTTTTTAAATCCGCGATTAGTGTGATGTCCTCAATTGAAAAAAAGGAATGTAGTCCGAGCGACGTAAATTAAGTAAGGAATTTTCACACAGTATAGAGCAGCTTTCACTTGTAATCGTTGAATGATGACCGAACTAATCCGAAAATAGAATTTTGGTCATTTATTGTGAGAAAGGATTTATACCAAAGTATTTTATAACTTAAAAATTGATTAAGAATATTGTTTATCTTTGATATTTAAAAAAAAAAATTAAATACCTAGTCACCAAAGAAAAAATGTGTTTTTTAAAAAAAGCCTGTTAATAGGTTTTAATAGAAATTGAATATAATATTATGTACAATGAAGTATTTTATAACTGCTATACTCATATAGCAGAAGATACGATAAATTGACGTTTACAGTACACGCGTTAAAGTGTTTAACATAATTAATAAAAATTATCGTGATATCAATAATTATGTAATAATCAAATACTAATTCAATTCATTCAGACTCTAATTGTACGAATACACAGGAGTTGAATAAAATAAAATGACTCGCTTTATATAATGCTGAAGTCATCATTGGAAATAAGATAGAGGCGTTTTGAATCCTGAATACATTCACTCCGCGTCGTATCAAAGTTATTTTAATTTTTTGGGGATAAATATACAGTTACTTTAAAGCTATTCGAGCTTTTAACACACTCATATATTAATGTCAATAGCATTTAATTAATAACAATGCACTATGTATGTTATCTTTGCTCTCTAAGCCCCATTGATAAGAGAAAAATATTTATTTATGACTATATAAGAAAGAAGACCAACTGAATAAAACGCTAATATTTATTTTCGTGAATTAGTGAGTGCAATCGAAAGCAATGCAAATATTATTTTTTTCTTACAAAAATAATGGGCATTAAACAGTGCCTTGAAAGTCCAGAAAAAGTTTTATATCTTTATCAAATAATATTGTACTACAAACGAAATGAGAACATTTAAAACTGTTATAGTGAAAAATGATTTTTATATTGATGAACTCATTTATATATGCTTTATGATTTTTAGCAATATTTTTTTCGTTCGAATCTCGGAAAATTTACTGCTATTTCTGTGAATCTTTAAATAGATGTAACTTTTCAAAAACATTTAAACAAAAGAAAAAGCATAAAGATAAAAAATTAAAGATTATTTCAAAGCCTTTAGAAGTCTTTATTAATATTATAAATTTAACGCGTTAGTGATATTAACGAAATCATATTGCAATTAAAACAATTTGTTAAGTAAACTGTTCAAAAACTTTTTATAAATATATTATCAAGTAAACAAATACTATTATGATTTTAAAAAAGTCTTCACCTTTTTTCGCAAAAGGAAAGTCAGTGATGTTTAAATTGTAAACCCAAATAAAATTGCTCAGATACTTATTAATAAATGTTTTCACAAGAATTTTTTTAAATAAAGAATCAAAACTTTTATTTTTCCTTCAAATTTAATTTTCCTTATAAATATTATAAAGGCTAGAATAAATTAAAATAATGGGCTATAAATTAGTATTTATAAATAATTTATAAATGTAATAGAATACTTTTTCTATATACAGCTACGTATATACGACTATGTAAAATAATTAATCACGAACATCTCCATTCATACCTAAACGTATGTAAATACAACGATTGTCTACGTATAAAATTAATCGAATCATCATATTCATCGGAAATTGAGATAAATTTATTTGGAACCAATGCATAATTTCTTGGAATCAGTATACCCGGTCAATGACTATCGTTATAAGTCATCTTAACACCTAAACTAAGATTAGATCTGCAGAGGAATTGCAATATTTGAGAGACTTAAGGGAATACCAGTTTGTTTATTATAGATGGAATCGCGCGGAAGTCGGCAAAAGAAACGATTTGAATTATTTTGGGATTCACGCGTGGACACTTAAAATATTACTAATCAATCCATGTTATGTTTCTTAAATTAAGAAATTCATTTATTAAGTTCTCAGTTATTCATATAATTCGTAACACTATATTAAGATCGTTTAAGATAAAAATCTGCTTTTTTCTTACAGATTTCCATAATTTTTTATTTGTTTCCGTATTGTCGACTTTATTTGATACCCATGTATATAGATTTATGCACATTCTTTTTGTATGATCATTAAAAAGAAAGTTGCCAGCTCAAGAATGATTCAAATGTAGTAAGGTAAGAATCATGAAATATAAGAAGTAGATTTTTATTGGTCATTTAGATTAAACAAGTAGTAAAGGCCAAGTGTGTAGTCAGCCGCACATCGATATACATATATATATAAGATAATTTATTGTACACTTTAATAACGAATTTTATACGCAAGTACACCAAGTGCAATTTTAATCTAAACAATTGAATTTTTCTTGCAATCTTTCATATAATATAAAGTTTTGATAAGGACACGTCAATTGTTTACTGGGTGAGGGTAATAATAAATTTGTGTTTTTCCAAATCCTGTTCTTTGCTAGGTAGTCAATATTTTGTTGTAAACTTTGGTGAGTGAATGAGCGTGAGTAATGGTCAAAGTTAGCGGCATCACATGTTATTTACTATATTGTTCGATAAGAATATCAAATCAAAATACGCACAGGTACAAAACAAGATTATGCAATACAGAATTATGAATAATTTCAAGTAAAATCATTGAAATTATTTTTTTTTTTTTTTTTCATTTTTTTTAATGATAATAATAAACTATATTATTCCTGTTTTATGAAAATTATAACCTATTGTTCAGTTGGAAAAAGCTCTTTGAAGTTAAATGTTGAAAATAGTAAAACGTTATCATGCGGCACAAGTGCAAAAAGTTATATCATAATATGGATGTAATCTGCAGCGCGTGTCAAAGTCTGCCTTCAGTCCTGCCTTTTGTGCTTATAATACATATATTTATTGTTTATTCGCAAAAGTGTAAAAGCGACATTAACCATTGTATATATATATATATATATATGTAACCACTCACGCGACGAAAAGAGAAACTATAGAGTAGAGTGGCTAATAGTAAAAGAAGGATAGATTGACTAGCAAATTTTGCTGAATAGATACGCAAAATGCGTATTTCGACTCGACGGCACATCCACACGAGAGCGAAAAAGAAAATGATAATATTTAAGTTGCGAAAGACGTGAAAAGGAGAAGAAGAAGAAGACTGAAGGGATAAAAAGGGAGAAAAATGAGTGAGATAAAAATAATGAGAGGATAGACGAGGAAGATGCAGCGCAAAAAGACATAGAAGAGAGAGAGAGAAGGAGACAAAAAGGAGTAAAACATCATATACTGCTGCAAAACGAAGACTTTAAAAGACACAATGAGGGAGAAAGAGTGGAAAAGAAAATAGATTAAAAAAATGAGAGCGATAAGGGCTGCAGAAGTGATAAAGTATTACGGTATAGGAGTGGGGCATGTGATACGAAACGGGCAAGCGAGAGAGATAGAGAAGGAGAGATAAAAAGAGCGAGAGAGAGAGAGAGAGAACGAATGCTTTATCAATACATATAAACTGACTGGAGAGGGGGAAAAGCAGAGAGTGTATACACCTTTTCCATCGCTCGGCGCTCTACTCGCGTGTTTGAATAATATACGTGCGAGCTCTCGCTCGCACACACACATGCACACACGAGTCGAGAAACCAGACCTCGGCAGCTATAAGCCACAGTCGCGCATGTATATACCTACATATAGAATCGCTTGCGAGCGAGCGAGACGACTAGTGGCCAGTGTGACATCACGCTTCATTGTTGGAGGTTTACGTCATTCCCCTCTATATACGTATATACAGTCCTCTACGTTTGTGTGCGTACACGCGTATGCGGTGTGCGTCCACGCCGATGTATTTGTGTGCCAGTGGCCAGTCAGTGTAGTGTTGGTGTGTCCGCACTCCGCCGTGCTATATAGCAAAGAGCCACCGCAACGCGGCGTTGGAGGCACCCAGAAGAAGCCGCAGCAGCAGCGACTGGCAGCGAGGCAAGATAGCAGGGGAAACAAGAGAGAAAAAAGAAGTCCAAGCGAGAGACAGAGCGACAGAGGCACAGCAGACATCAACGCCGAACGCAGTCCTCGCGCGCACTCCGATTCCGTCGGTCACAGAGCTAATACGCCTATACGTATATACAGACGCTTCGTACGTATATACACTCACAACAACTATAAAGATCGTGCGCGAGCGCAGAGGAGGCACGAAAACATACGAGAGGCGATATTTTAGAAAGCGCAAAAATCATATTTCCTATAATGCGTCGCGGCGCGAGTGCAGCATTCACACGTATCTGCTGCTCTTACTGCGACGACGTGCGACTGCTGATGGAAGAAAAATCGCGATTCGAAGGGTGACACCTTGTAAATAATATACGTACAGACACGCAAATGTACGCTAAAGTGTGATCGAATGCTTCGTTTTATCGGGTCCCAATGAGGATGTTTGGCTTATACGTACGCGCGATGCATCGTTCCCTTTAAACCACTTTTGTCTCTACATCGAAAGAGAGCGAAAGAGAGAAGAGGATTTAATCACCGATCGCAACGGTATTTTACAAGTCCCAGTAGCGGAAAATGTGTAACGTAGGAGCGCGACCAAGCGTTTGTTTATCGTCGTACCAATGCATCAGCAGCAGCAGCAACGCTGAGAGATCGACAGTTAGCAGAAGAAAAAGGCAGTAGAGAGAGAGAGAACGTATATATACAAACGTGAGCGCACGGAGGAGAGAGGAAGAAATTGTGCAGGAATTGTTATAGCATAATCTTGTAAACTGTGGTGCACGGATATAAAAGTTCATTGCGTATACATGTTATACGTGCTCTGAAGCGGAAGCCCCCCGGGATATTGAAGAGGAAAAGCAGGCACGTAGTCGAGTGACTTTTTTTTATTATTATCATTATCATTTGTTATGCTTTCGTATATGCACAGTTCTTTTTTTTTTCTTTTTCTCGGTGTGCGAAGTGAGTTTTTTAACTATTCGTGTTTATACAGCAAACAAAAACAACTCTGGGTTTGACGTTTCTTGTGTATCTATGGAGGTGAGAAAAGTTGTTCTAAATATGTTGTGGTCCGATGTTATTCAACATTGAAATTCGAAGCGAGAGCAACTTGAAGGGTAGAGACGCTGGATATGGCATGTGAAGGGGAAGGTCACATTTTTTTTGTAACGTCTGTTAGGCCGGCGTAAAAAATTTACAAGTATGTATACTTTCATCGATTAATTTTTTAGTTCGATGGTTATTCTACTTTGGCGCGATAGGTTTTTGTGTAGATTATCGGCAATATGCGAAATTGCATAATTCGGATGTGCTGTGATAGTTAGCGTAGGTTTGTTATAGATTGTCAAGAAATCCGTTTATTAGGTTAGGGTACGGGAGAGTTGCGCTCATTACATAGTTGCGCTCTTGTACACTATAAATGGGCACGATTGTGTGTTATGAGCGGAAAATCACTGCTTTGATTGCATTAGTTAAGGACAAATTTATATGTTAGCATTGTTATTTTATTTCGACTGCGGCGTACGGTGTTTTTTTTTAAATTCATGTATATATATATATATACGATTCGACTAAAAATAAAAGCTTCAAATGTTTAAACGAATATTTTTATGGTTTCCAATAATAGATTATTCCAATAGCGATTATGTTGTAAACAATATTAGCATTAAAATCAAACTTCTAAAAATGAATGCTTTTTAAAGTTAATATGATAAATATGAAGTTCTTATATTGAGTGAAATGAGCATATATCTCTTTTAATCTAAGTACTAAGTGTTTATCAGATTAGATTTATCATTTTTTTATGATTACACCCGTGAATTGAGTTATATGGAAAGTAAACGAGAACTATGATTTTTGCGTATAGCTTCATCTAAGATTTTCGTTTATAAATTTTTTTTTATAATTCTATAATAATTGCCACATTGCGAATATTGCGAAAATAAAATAGTCAGGGGTATAATTTCTTTTCATCAAAAAGTAATCCTTAAAAATGGAATATTCATGCTAGTTTACAGAGCCATAAAATCTCATTCACTCGCATAATTTTTCCTTCGCATTATCTCGTAAAAAAAAACTTACTTTATTCACACCTACTCAGGAATGTCTGATTTAATTCCCTCAAGCACAACTACTTCTTCATATCAAATAAAAATATTGTGCAATAAATAACTAAGAGTTAAGAGATTATGAATAACAAAATCGTAATCCGTCATGTATAAAGGTTATGTTCGCTCTCTCCGAAAAATTTTGAAGTTTATCCTCTAATGAAATTCTAACTAACAGGAAACTTTCAATTCGCGCTCACTATTAAACACATACTCACAAACACTCGTCAAACTCCTACGGACTACGTAATAACGTTATTTATCATCTATTATAAGTACTACTTATATACACTAGCGAAAAAAAGAGCGAACGCTGAGCAAGAGTAGATATTTTGACCTTTCGCGCGCCCCCGTCTCTCCAAAACCTCATGCATGAGGCAAATCTGCGGGCGAAGGACACAGGGAAAGAGAAACGTAAATAGGACAATTGAATTCACCGCCTCTCTTTTTATCTATCTTTCACTTTGTGTAATCCGCACCTAAAAATGCGCACACCGTCGCGAATTAGCCGCGAATTCGCGATCCCTTTTCTGCTAGCCAATGCTTAACTGCGCATGAGTTAAAAAAAGACGAGAGTAATAAGAACACAAAAAGGAAGACGGGAAATGCGCTTTCGGTGTCGTCTGCCCCGTGATGATGTCGTATAGCCATCGATACCTACTACGTATGTGTTCCTCTCGGTCGATGTAAGTATATATATACATAAGATTTGGGCTCGCGCTCGCGCTTGCCGTGCGGCGACGCGCGCTCTTTCTCTCATTTTAAATATAACGGTGTATAAATAAGTATGAGCAATAGCGGGAGTACGCGAGGCTGTCTCTCGCACACCGCGGCTCTCTTTCTCTCTCTTCTTTGGAGCAAAGAGAGAAAAGTCGTGGGGAGATAAAAAGAGCGATAGATTGTGAGAGAGAGGGAGAAGAGCAGAGAAAAGAAACGGAGAGAGAGAGAGAGAGAGAAGAGTAGGGAAGAGGAAGGTAGAGTGGAGGGAAGAGATAGTGGATGAGGAGGCATGCTCCGGTGGATGCCCCCCAGGCCTTGATACATCGTTTTCTGGAATACGATGACCCTGGTAAGGCTGTTCGTCTCTTGCTGTCTCTCTACACAGATTGAACTTATAGGAGAGAGCAGGAGCAGGTTGAGCTCACTTGGCTCTGGTCGGGTAGTTAGTCTGCAGTGGGACTCCATTGGTGCACTTGCTGTTCTGCATTGTTGGTGTTCTTTTCATGTTGTTTGTTGTCAGATTTAAGCTGGTGTTGATCAGTTGTTACTGGTCAGTTGTGGTTCAGAGGTAGTACAGGAAGAGACTAAAGAATCCTGTTGGACCTTTTGTGTAGGTGGTTTTTTCATTATTTTGGAAAAGTTATAGAAAAGTGATTTTTTAAGTGTAAAACAGTTATCGTCATTTATTGTGATCTAATAGTGATGGCACATCTAGTTTAATTACTTTATTTAGGGTGTACATGTTGTGATTTCAGGCATTAATCAAAAAATATAATTGGTGATAGATCAAAATGCTCTTACAATAGCAGCAGAATAGTGAATAGCTGTATTATGATTGAATACCAAATTATTATTTATACAATTCAATTGCTTGAAATTGTGAAAAAAAATTTTTCTACCCCAATTATTTTTTGTTTAATCTGTTTTAGTTTTCAGTTTAGTTTTGCTTCATACCTATTTAAAAATTGTGTGAAGATTTAGACTCTATCTCATTCACTTTACTCATTTTTACTATTTGTACATTTCTTTCATCAACTTTCATAAATAATTTGGTAATATAAAATATATTCTTATTTAATTCTTCGAATGTATGTAAAGAATGTATATAAAATTTTTGATAAACGATTATTTATTTAGATAAATTAAACATTTATTTTTTCAAACAATTCTTTAAGTGCTCAGCAGTATATGTAACCTGTATAACATTTAATTTTACATCTTATGTGGTAACAGTATGAAAAGGTGTGTCGATAATGAACTTTTCAACGCTTACTCTACTGATTCTCCTGTCGAAATTTATGTTGTTGAGTAGTAAGAGTTGCATTACTGGATGGTGTTCAAGTATTTAAAGTACGCTCGACAAGTATTATTCAGTGGGTTCGATGATTGCTTTGAATGTTATCTATATGATTTTATAAAAGTTTTTGAAATATTACATTAGTTAAGAATTTTCATTTCATTTAAAAATATTTATAAACAGCTTTATTTTACAAACCTGCGTTAGTTCCTAAAAAAATATACAATTTACTATGATGTGAAAGGATACGTATCTTACATGATTCATCTGATAACATTTCAGCACTTTATTTAAGGATTATTTATATAAGAAATATTAATTTTAATTCATATTTAGAAATTTACAATAAGGCTTTTTTATCCCTTTTCCCATACTTAGATATAATACTAATACAATATATTATAATAAGCTTACATTTAACTATACCAATAATAATACATAAATTTTGCAATGATTATTTTAAAGAAAGCTTATTTGCCTTCTCCGCAGAAACTAATTATGTACACATTCTATGCAAGAGTGAAAGTAATTTTGTCATCATCTGTAAGATACATCACTAATTTTCATTTCAGTATTTCATTTGAAAGGCTTGGGAAGCCAACTTTCATCCATCTGCTCTTTTTGCTATACAATTAAAGAGATAGTTTCTAGTTTCCAAATTATTTAAAGATTCCAAAGTTTAGAATTTTCATGTCAAGGACTTCTATATTTACTTTCACGGGGAAGATTTATTCAACACAAATTGATTAAATTCAAATTTAGTAAATGTTAGTGCAATAAATTTTCGTATGGCTTAATAATTCAAATTCATGTATTTCTTGTTCAGAATTAAGAGAGCAGACCTTCAACAATTTGCAGCTGCTCATTTGAAGAGCAACGTAGTTCATTGTCGTTACAAAATACAGAGAAATGGATATAAAAATGGATATTAGATACAACTCAAAATTTGAAGTACGTTTAAAATAGATATTTGGCTTTCTTGGCTTTGATATCTGCTTTTAGCACAATGAATACGTATACGCTTCTGCAAAAGTTTATTGACTTTGTTGTCTGGGATGAATGTGAAATACCATAACTATTCCGGCTCTACCTTGTGTTACACAGTCATTTAAAATTATTAATTTGTAAACATTATACTTTGAAAAAATGTTGCTCAATTGATTTGTTGAAAAAAAATAACGTTAGTTAAATACCGAACGGACTTTGGTTTATTGATTTATTTGATTATTTAAGAAATGAGACAAGCAATAATTTAAATGAATACAATGCATTTAAAATTAGTGTGAAGGGAAACGCGACGAAATTTCACGTTCCATTACGATAAATTTGAGATTACTGTACACCGAGATTATTCGCTTTAAATATAAATATAATTTTTTTAGTTATTGTAATATTACATATCAGAAATACATACAATACCGAAATTTCGTATAATAGTGGGTAAAAAATAAGTAATTCTCTTTTGTTTCGAAAAAGCTTTCTTTTTTCCTTTTGGAGTTGACGTTCTCAGTTATATTTGGCAGTGATGTTACTTTTGGCATGTATTTAAATATATTTCCATTTTTTAATTTTATGCTTTGCTTGGCGATTTACTGGCTACTTGTAGAGTATCAAATTTAGATACGCAAATTATTCTTTATTTATAAAATTATCTATTTGTTCAAAATTTTTTACTTTGATATTCCATAATCAAACTCCTTATATATTATCTTTTTGATTATAATCAAACACTAATCTGTTAATGATTGACAAGTATATTATAGAATAAAAATGAACTTATAATCAAGTATTTTGATAAGTATAATGAACCACTAGAAATTTATTGAAAATTGTAGTACTTTATTTTAGCTATTAGAATTCAAGAATATGAAGTTATTAATGTAACAATTTATTTTTGAATTACATTTTTTACGCCAATGAAACTCTATTTTTCCTATGCATGACAGCTTTAACATTTTTAAAAGTATATTATTCAAGAGCCATTTTCGATATTGGTTTCTATTTTAATTGAACACATTCTACAGTAACAATAAGTAAAGTATCTTTTACACATAATTGTACAATTTGAAAACGGAGTTTTACATAAATTATAGTTCATCGTTAGAATTAATGGAAATTGATGTTAAATCAAATCAAGTATATTTTTCTTGTACAAAGTAAGATTCTTACATCATTCTCGTGTTGTTTCTTCTCTCGTTCTGAAGATGCAAGCTAAAAAGGTTTCTTTCATCGTTTTGCTCCTCCGCTTCCTTATCAGTTCACTTGTTGTATCTTAATGACGTTGTTTATTGCTATTAAAACATTTAACCTGAGCTTACATTCAAAGTAATCTACATCAATTCATGCTGTAATTTGAAGTTTTTACTTTAAAATTTTACGAAAACTTCTTAATTAACTTGTTTAAACTTGTAAAAGTGCAGTACAGGCACGATAAATATATTTGAGAGTCTACTTTGTTTGTTTTCGTTCACTTCGAGTAGATAAAATAGCAATTAATGTTTTTTTTACAACTTTTTTACACAAGTTTTTAGAAGATATTCAAGAATTCAAATAAACAATCGAAATCTAGCCATTGCTTGTACGATCTAACGCGATAACAAACATAAATGTTAACTTTTTGATAAAAAAAAATGTATTGTGTGGCGAGCAATTAAAAATACGGCGTTGGATTTCACTTGCTAAAATACCAGAATCACAATTGACACTAAGCAAAAGGAATATTTACATTTGTATGTAGTTAGTAAAGCAAAGATAATAAAATAATCTGAATTCAGTTTGCTGTTTAATTGTATGTGTGGATTGTAATCTGACATTCGTTATATTCTTGGAAATTTTTTTTATAATTTGCACACAAAAGTTGCACGTATTACACTGATTTATATATGTACACTGTGAAAGATTTTATATAAATATTTGAATACATATGCTTAAAAATTTTTAGTTTCCAAATATTCTTATTCAATTTGAAAATAGATAAAATGGATTAAAGTAAACGGAAATAATTCATTCTGATGTGCATCGTACGATTTAATAAGGACAAGATAACTATATATATATACCTTATAAAAGTGTAGATTAATGAACATGTCAAAAAGACTTTCAAATTCACGTTAAAATAAAAGAAGTATCGAATTTTAAGAATGTGAAGAAATAAATAATGTATTGTCAAAATAAATTTTGAATAAAAAACACTGTAAAACATCTTCATTGTTTCATTACAACAATTTAGTATGCATAAATGCACATACGGGACTCCCTCGACACTCGCTTAATATTCCTGACCAAGATAAACCTCTTTAATCTTTCTAATGTGCAGACACTATATACTTGTACATGCGAAGCTATTGATTTTATATGCTTGAGTTCACTCGGTGTTTTGCTGTAATGATGTCAGTGCAGTGCAGGCCTATTATTTTCAAGATTGCTTTACATTGGCTCTCTTGTTCCTCCTTTATTCTCTTATCGATTTTTTTTTATTTACGAATTCACCGTTATGCCATTGCCTCATCGTTTAAAATACAATTCGCTTTATTTTTACGGTTGACATTCTCTACTGCCTTTTTATTATTTCAATGGCATCGGTTATCTAGTAAAAATATAATTGATATGTCTCTTGCGCAAATGTTTGTTCATTTATTGTTCAAATGACATTCGTGTGCAGCTTTTTTTAAATATACATAGTAATTATAGTTTGCTTTTTTAATGATTACCATTTATGCTTATACATATATAGGGTATACGATATAACAATTGTTTCTATTGTATTAAAGGAATATATAAAATATTCTGAATAATATAATTACATATATTACAAATAACAATTTAATTAACATTGAAAAATTAGAAGCTGATCGTTAACAATCTAGCGGTCAAAAATTTTAAAAAATTTTACCGTGTTTACCAAAGTCTGTTAAATTCTTTTCTAATTTCGTAAGAAAAAAACAAAATGCCTCAGAATTCCGTAGCCAGTCCTCTTTTACGGAAATTTTCGCGATTTCGCATATCCACATCAGGTCGTTATTTTTAACTTTTCAAGCACAGCAGGAAATGTGTGTACTCGTGCCTTTACTCACGTGCGACGAATATTGCCATTTGTTTTACAGGCTAGTGACGAAGTACAGCGCCGACGGGCGAGTTTAGCTGCTTAAAGATGCCGCATCTCACCGAGTCCCCGCTACAGATCAACAAGGAAACCAGCACAATGTTCAAGGAGCTATTCATATTCGCTACAGAGCTGGCGTGCTTGTACAAGCAGGGGTGAGTTTATGCTTTGAATCATTCTACATATATGGTAATTTTACAATTTTTTATCGAGGTCGTCTCTGTTAGCCTTTATTTTTTCTCATAATAAGTACGCCCGAGTTTTATTGGCAAAAGTTTTTGCGTTCGTGCGCGCGGATGTAGTTGCTCGTTGATCTCAATTTTGCGTGCTGTATGGATTCTGTGATCGATTATGAAAGTTTGATTAGTTTGGAGGGATAATTGTGTATGCACTTGCTCCTATAATTACGTTTGTGCATGTAAATTATAGATTCAGATTGTATACACTTGATTTGTTGTTAGTTTTCACCTTTTTAATTTATTATTCGTTTACATTACGATAAATGATTACTTGTACACAGACACGCTTAGGTCATCGATATAAACTTTTCAAAATATTACGTATCATTTGAACTAAATCTTACACTTGACACGAAAACTTTTGCTCTATTAGTTTAGCTGACATGTAAAAACACACCTGTTAATTTTTAACAGAGTTTAGTATCTAATTTAAGAATTAATAACTTTATAATAAATACGATTTTACGTAAGCTTTAATGGAATATGCCTGTATCATCGTTATAAATAGTTCGAAGAAAATATCGTAAAATTTGCTGAACTATTTATATACTAATAACATTTTTGCTTGTGTCCAGAAGAATAATGATTTCGACTAATATTATATTTACACTTTTCGAAGGATTTTTAAAAAATTGCTAGATTAAAATAAATAGATAGTTTTGAAAATATTTCAAACGCTAATGTGTATTTGAATATGTGTTTTCATTCATTTTGTTATTTAGTTGCAGCTGAATTACGTTTTTTCTCGAATTAAAACATGTACATAAAATATCCAATTTCATACAAAATATATGTTTCGTGTGCTGAGTTGTGAAAGAGAATTTTTTGATTGGAATAATTGTAATTTATACAAATGAAAAACTTCTGTGTTGTCAGTTATGTTGCAATTTTCGTGTATTATAAACAATTATATTCCAATTAATTACTTGTATTTGCACATATGAACGTTATAATTGAATACTACTTTTAAAATAAATAATTATTTGTATTTCATTGTATGACAAAATAATTATTTAAATTCCTTGTAAACTACTGTAAATACAAATTTTGATCCCTCCTTTACAATAAATATTAATATGATATTAGATGAAACATAAAATACATTTAAATTGCAATGTCCAAAGTCTATTATATTAATACCTGTACATTGAGAAACAAATTTTCTTTAACAGATAGTTCAAATTAATGTAAACATATTGGTTTTTGTACATCCTAGGTGTCCCCTACCTTTCAAATACAGTCCAATATGCTTTCTCATCTGAGCAGAGTTTCTCGTTCTCTCTGTTGCAGGCGAGGAGCGTCAGTGCATCAAACATGAATGAAGTGTATCTTAACCATGTTCAAGCGTGGATTGTTTTATATCCCTGTAAAAGGATTTGATATTCGAAAGTACGTTTTTTTTAGATCATTTAAAAATTAATTTGATATTTTTTTAGTTGTCGTATAGTTTTTCTTTTTTTATGGCTATTTCTTTGGTGTTGCATAGTATTCTTAAGTACACTTTTACAGTTTCACATTCACGTAAAATATCAAATCCTGTTTTATAATTATTTGGGTGTTTGCATGATATTGACAGAAATTTATTTTATTTTATTGTTTGTATGTGTTATGTATGTGCACAATATCTTTGTTCGGGTCCTTATAAGTGTTCTAAATTTCATACTTGAGTAATTGTATTTAAGATTTAGATTGTAAAATGTGTAATAGAGGCTTTATGTGAATATTTAAACATGATGTCATAGAATAGTTAGTTGATATTTTTTTTTCTAAATTATTCACTTTCAAATGTGATTGATAGAAGGATCGTATTAGACTGCAGAAAACGTTCTCAAAGTTATATTTTTTGTAGAGAATAAAAACGCATTTTGCTCTCTAAAGCAATCTTTATTAAAATACCTGCTTTTAATACGCTATTAATGTCTTTAGGTCGACACATAAGTTGTGACCACTACTTTTTTGTTAACTTTTTTATTCTTCTTCTTAATCCTGTAGCGGAAATGATGTGTGGGATGGATAATTTAAAAATTAGTATTAATCATAATATTAGTTTTTAATATAAAAATCCTTAATTGGCTATAATAATAAATAAATGACATTCGATTTATGAAAGTGACAGCTGTAATCAATAGTAGACATTAATATTTTGATTATTGCAGTTAGAGATGTTTCATTCGGCTTTCATATAGTAAAGTAGTTAAAGCTTAAAAATGCGATTTGGTTGCTTATTTCGTATGAAAATCTAAAAACTAATCACAGCTTTGTTTAAGACGTTCTAGAACTTAAATTTACTACTGCAGTCAACTCATGTAAAATATGGAAGTAGGAAAAACTGCCAACTTTACTTAATTACTATATTCTATCATTACAATATCCAGTTTTTACAGTTTATCGTTGTATTATTTTCAAATTAAAAGATGTAGAACATTAAAATTTTTGCCGCATCACTTCATTGTGGCGGTATTCTTTGAAGAATCCCGATGGGTGATGTCACAAAAAAATTCTTAAATTGGCTATGGCTATAAAAAAAATTCTAAATAAGTTAGTTTATGTTCTCTACCAATTTCTCTGATACTATGATAAGAAAAGTTGGATTCCTTCTTACTTTCAAGCTAACGAAAATGCTTCAGTCTCGTTCAGTACTTTTGGAAAAGTTTTAGAGAAGTTTTTATTTTATTTGGATATAAGTAAATTTAAAGAAATTAAGCAATATTTCTTTGTTTGCTGTTTTCAACTCACATATACCTAAATACTGAAACGGATGCAGTCAGAAAATTTATGATGTTTATATATACGCACAATTTGTATATAAGAGTGAATGTGATTGGTGGCCAAAATTTAATGATCTTTTCATATCGCAGTCGTTAATTATTTATATAAATATTTAATTATAAGTTACACTAATACAAAATGTCTTCTCGCACCTTTTATTATCAAAAATCGGCAATATATTTGCTACACGAATATTACACTGGCGAAATAAGTTTCTTTACCAATAAACGATGTTTTATCTGTTTAAAACGATTGTTAACCATCGGAAATAAATTTCTTTTTCTGCTTCACAAATGAAGGTGACTCAATGTTTAAAAAAATAACGCTAATGCCAACAGGTGTAAAGAAACTGTTTAATTCTCAGTGCTGCACTCGTCGATTCCATGTTTACCACTCTTTTATCCTGGCGTAATTGCATCATTAATTTCCTACTACCTCGTTTCTTTTTTTTTGTACAAACATCGATTTTTCCCTTATCCGTACGAAAAGCTATTTCTAATCCAGTATCTTTGTCTCTTCTCGTTTTAGAGTATCTGTTCCTATGAGCACTTCTTGCTCGTTACACTGTGATGGAAAGGACACTGGCAAGGCTGGCTCAAGTACGTTTCTATACATAATACGTGGCAATGTCAAGTGTTAAGTTTGCGCGTGAAACATCGCCAAGCTTAAAATACTTGCACCTTCCTCTTTTTTTCTCCAACCATAATCCCGCTTTTCTTTTTGTTTACTCTGGTTATGCAGAGAGGATGTCGTATGAGGTGTTCCTGGGAGGATCGTGTAATCCTACCACCTGGAGGACCGACATCGCTATCCCAACGTTACAGAGCCTCGGTATCACGTATTACAATCCTGTGAGTATAATAGGATGAAAATGACTAAATGTTTGTTGGTTGTAAATTTTTTAGGGGCTTATGTATTTTATATTTTGATTCTTCGGTATTTCAATTGAATTGTTATTATTATACTTGGATAAATAAATCAGATTAGTATTAAGTTTGATGTACTCTTTGAAAGTTACTATAAGAAAGCTCAATATGAAATATCTGAAATGAAAAGATGAAAGGAAGTGAGCAGGCAGAGATTTGAATTCCGATTAAATGAAATGTCCTTCATTGGAATCTACATATGGGCATAGCAAGTTTTGTCATTGGCTTAAAAAAAAAAGTTCCTACTTTTGTGCTACTTATATGTAATCAATAATTGATTTTTCTTTGTTTTGATCGTGGTTGTCTATATAAATTAATGATATATCATATTGTTAATAAATAAAGTTCAACATTTTTAAAAACAAATTATCAGATACTCAAAATCGGGGCGTCAAACTGTCGACGATATAGAGTGACACAAGGAAACTACGCCGAAGCATTTTTCCCAACGTGCGCTTGATGCAGGGTTAATGGAGTCATTCATTTTCATTTCAAAAAGTTCGAACGATAAAGTCATCAGCATCAATGTTGTCTTGGAATTCGTGCTAAGTCAGTGAATTGCGGCGGCGATTATGACATTTTTTTCAATAAGACTTGATTTATCGCAAAAAAAATAACGTTAATTACTCCTGCTCACACGTTTAGGATTTCAGATAAAAATATATCAATAAATTTTAATTACTTTTGTGTTGATGATTTTTTTTTAACAAACATTCTTAGCGAATATATTTCTTAACTTTTATGTGAGGTAAATTCCACTTACATATAATATGACAGTATAGTGCAAGGATAACATTCAGTAATGAAGAATATGCTTTTCAAGGATGAACCACCTAATCTCAACTTGTAAGGATACATTGAAAATTTATCATAAAACTTTGCGGTTTAGATAAAATGGTTCTTTCTCAAATAAAAAATCAAACACGATTTCAATTCTGTATTTCCACTATTAAATCGCTCACGCACCAAAACGATAGCTTTGAAAATACGAAAGGAAAAAAACCAAACAACCTAGAGATTGGATTTTTGATTGACAGCAAGTGTCACACTGGGGCCCGGAGCTCATAGCCCAGGAGTACGAGGCCAAGGAGACGGCGCGCGTTCTGCTCTTCGTCATAGACGACAGGACGCGAAACTGCGCCGGTATTATCGAGGCTGCCGATTTGGCGGGCAGACGGCGCGACTCCCTCATCATCGTCATCCATCCATACAGGCAGGGTCAATCGATCCTCGGCGAGACAGTCTCGAACCAGTATGTTTGCACACTTTACCGTATCTATCGAAATAATACTGTGTATACGATAGGAAAGTTAGGATAATTTGGTATTACAAATGTGTTATAATTATATATATGTGATAGAATGTTTTTACCGATGATAGTATTAATTTACTTTTTTGTTAGATCAATTTTCGAGTTTTATTGGTCTACTGAACTGTTGATATAAATAGAGATAAGCTGAAAATGTATTGATCAATCATTAGAATGACTTTGCATATGAAAGATAAAATAGTTAATTAATCTTAAAATTTGCAATAATTTTAGATTTTGTAATATTTGTGAAAACTTTCCTGATAGGATAAACAGTGTTAATATAAAAAAAACCGTTTGTCTAAAACAGCAAAATAACTTTTTTGATTTCCCTACAAAAAACAAGGTTCAATAAAAATTTGCAAGTTTCTTAATTTTTTACCATATAAATATTAATACTTTTCCGTGAATCAATAAAACGCACAAAGGCGCAAAAGAATCCGTAAAAAAGCTGACGCGACTGAACTTGGATGCTCTTTTATAAGATATTCGCATTTCTCTCCCAGTCGTCATCGTATCGTAATCGTCACGACTTTGGGTATTAGACACTGACACTCGTCATATATACGTAACAACAATTATCAGTTTGTAAACATTTATGTAGAAAAAAAAAAACTTTCCGACGGACTCCTCGGTTTATCGTTTACTTATTCACAAATTACCACTTCGAAGTGATTCCATTCATGATAATAAGTTTGAAATTCGTATACGCGATGTGTAACGTGACATATTATATGTGATCTTGATTTTTATTGACAGTACGAGTTATATAGTAACGATCTAGAATGATTTCTGATAAAGACAAAGGTTAATGCTTGCGAAAATAATAATTTGATTAAGTATGCATATAAGAAAAATATGGAGTGTACAATTTACATCGAGTTATATTTAATTATTACGCTGTTAGATTTTACGGGATCGATAAGCTTTTCAAATCACGCGAAAAACATGAATCTTTTTAATTGACCGACAGCTTGTACTGCGTTCCCTCTTGTACTTTCTGCTCACATATGGCATTTGAATTGCAACTTTCAGCTAATTCGAAGTCTCCCCAAGGTTTCGTTGTGCTGCCGACGAGCATTAATTAACTTTGCACGCAGAAAATTTTATGTACACGCGCAGAGAGTTTGGCTTCCATGACCGTTTGAACAATTGAGCGCAATTACGCAAAACTGCAAGGATTTAAATTACCTCACTAAATTCCTTGGAGAAATTTAACTGCAACCCGACCTACGCAACTTGCAATATTTCTACAAATTCGTTTCTTTATAATAACTTTCGTCGAAACTTTGGTGCCAATGTCGTTAGTTTACATCTTTTTCAAATTCATAAGCTCAATTTGAAAAAGAAAAAGAAAAACACAATGAAACTGCCGCAACGACTATTTTCTATTACACCCGGACGAAAAGTTATATAAGGCAAGTACAAGACACGGCTTTGTGTCGTAAATTACAAAAGTGAATGGCTCTTTCAATAACAGATGCAGTACGTATATATATAAAGCGAAGGCACAACAAAATCCGGTACACGCGATTGATTTATGCCACTTGGATTCATTAAAAAGTCGACACTCCGCGGCTATGCACTCGTCACGAGCTCCTCTCTGCACTCGCATCATCCCCGCAGAAGCCGCGGTGATTTACGCCAGACGCTGGTGCAGCTGCACACGCAACATGTACTCGCGCGCGTCGATCGGGATAAACAATCTATTATGGCCAAAATGCTATTTCGGCGTTCGCGTCAAGATCCGCGGCATCGCGGCACTTTTAGAAGCAGGAAATTTCGCTCCCGTGGCACTTACGCACAGACACATCGATACGCACGTGTCCGCGAGCCAAAATCTCGTTTGTTCTTTAGCTTTAACGGTATATATATCCTCCTCGTTAGCGGTTTACTAATCGAGTGAACTTTTTTCTTTTTCTTTTGCAGGGAATACTGCGAGCTGATGAACGGACTGCTGGTGCTGCAGTACATAATGGAGAGGCAGAGGATACCGATTTTCGAGAGCATTGCTGCCGCGCTCAATTGTACGTCCAAGGTGAATTGCTCGAAATCATATATTTAGTTTTTAGCGGGAATTAGATTATGTAAGTACGCCGCGGTGATATCTGGTCTTTGATTTTTTTTTTCTTTTCTTATCGAGCGAGTACAAGTGAAGTCGGATTTCATTGGTGATGACTGTGTTGCTTGCGCTTGAAGAAGTTTCGGGGCAATGCCTGTAGCTATTGTAAACAAACGGTGCATGGGCCAATCGCTATAGTACATTGTAAAACGTGTTTGTGTTTCATTCAAGATGTGCGAAAACATGTTTTTAAAGTGATTGAACGCATGATGTCTATTATTTACATAGTCCTATAATGTACCATCGAAAGGTTATTTGGTTACAAAATGAAATTTTGAACAAATTTCATTAGTTAATAAAATATTTTATTACATTATATTATAAAAATTTATTCTTTCCTTTGCTACATAAAATAAGGATAGCATTTTTCAACTTTGTTATGCTACAGCAAGTGTAATTACAATCCTCGTCATAAAATGACAGACTATAAATACTAAATATTTTGCAAGTTTTAAGAAATGCGCATTTAGACATTATTACTAAATATTCTTATGTAATATTGAGTAAACTCGCAATTTCTATAGCGATTTAAATCTTTTAAATCTTTTGTTGTCGTACATTCGACATTTTTTTTGTTGCCTTGTATCATTCTTCAAAAACATAAATCAATGCTGTTACTTTATCTTTTTAAAGGTTATTCGTAATGCAGTCAACGTTCAAGATTTGTTTGGCGAGGACGGAATCAGGCCATCTAGAATCTCATTCGGTCAACAAGGAACTGATGTCACGTATGTACTCACGCCTTTTTTCGCAGATACCTCAATACTTCACGGACATTTTTGTATAAGGCAACATTTCGACTCGCTTGAACATAAATATGACTTTGTTTTTTTCAGAAAGTTGAGAGAAGCGTTCAAATCTCTGGATACTAATGATGCAGGGACAATAAGTTTAGCCGAGGTAGATATATAAATGAGTTGATCTGTTAAGATTTTTTGTTGTTACATGAGCATTAGTAACAATTTCTTTTAAATTGTTTTCAGGCTTTAATGGTATTACAAAATAATGGAAAATGCAATTTATCTATTACCGATTTGCGCAACGTTGTAAATAAAACTGGTACGTACTTTAGATTTCAAGTTTTTTAATTAGGAAAAATGAATATAATACATTTTTTTGTAAAAAGCTAGTTAAAATCTAGTTTTTATCTCTCGAATTATAAATTGATCTGTTACTTTTCTTGCTGAAAATAAATAATGCTTACATAAGAACAACATCTACCGATCAAAGTTCAACTGAATAATAATTACGTTACGTTATTTAATTTATTTTTCAAAAAATAGGAATTACTAATTTCTAAAATGAAATGACAAAACGTAATTCTAATCTTATGTTACATAAAGATGTTGTATATGAAATAGGAATTGTATTGTATAACTTATACATTTTATCAGAATTGCTAAAATATTGTTATTATTAAATAATCATACTTTTAAATAAGTTACACAATTTTACAATTAAGTAATTTTTTATTGTGTGATTCTATTCTGCCAATTGAGTTTGCATTTTTTTCTTTATATATGTACAAACAATTTTATAAATCAATAATATTGGTTGATTTATAAAATGTTATAAAATTGATTTACAATATTGATAATTTTGTTGCAGATGCACCCGAGATATCAGTGATAGAGAAATTGTCGAGTAATGGCGATGCACGGGAAGAGCGAATCAACTTCGAACAATTCTGCGCTATAGCCAACGAGTGGTCGTGGCGCTTTAAGAATAATGGAGTGATCAGCGAAAGTGAGCTACCTTCAGTTTGGCGTATATTATGTAGGAAGGCCTCAAAGTTTCTGCGCAGAGCTTTCGTACACCCTTTTAATCGTTTTCTAGGTATTTCGAAACATTTTAGAAAAACCAACCAAAATTTGTATCTAGTTCAAAGTTTTTTTCGTTCTCAGTGTAATGTAGTATATACGCGTTCTCTGTTTATGCATTTCCTTAATTTTGATAAGCTTTTATATTTAACAAAACTATTGCTCCAATAAACCTTTCGACTTATAAATTTATATTGTAGATCTCAGACTGCATTATCAATGCTAACGTAATATCAATAACTAATAATTGGCTGCTCTTATTATAATTTTGTAGCTTTTGTGAGCTTTTAATTTTATTTTATTACAAAGCACGCGCAGAAAAGTTCGAGCTATTATTCTGTATAAAAGTTAGATTGTACTAGTAATTTTTCATTTAAGTTTATTCTTAAAACATTGGAATTATTTTTTTTTAGATTGGACCAATTCCATTATATCAGATTCGGACAAAAAGGATCTGTATATCGGCGTAGTGGGCAAAGATTTAAATTGGCTAGAATCGTCAGCGGTACCACTGGTCCAGTGAGTTTCATTCCTTTTTTTATTCTGTTTTCACACAAATTATGTTATTTATTTGTAGTATTAACATATATCTACTCATGTATTAGGTCTTTGGGTTTAACGTTTCATCGTCCAAGTACAAATGAGTATAATGCTCGAGTATTACCTCTGGAGTTGCAGCGCATGAAGAATTCGCGATTAACAATGCTAGTTATACCGCATCACGTGCGCGGTATCGCAATAATGGCATTGGCTGCTCACTTGATCGGATTGCGCGCTCAACTCGTCCTCTGTGTTCAAGCTCTCCCCGAGGGCTTCTCCGTGTCTGGCGAAAAGGTAGAGATTACTTTTTATTACGTTCACAATCGAGTCTATTAAAATAAAATAGTGTTTTTTAGGAAGAATAGTACTAATAATGATTACGATAATAATAATTAAGGTCAATTCTTAAACAGTATGTAAATTTCCGTTTCAGTTGACAGAGCAGGCAACAAAAGACTACAATAGGGGTAGAATATACTTGTCAGACATGGCGACGCGCGAAGGTGTACCTGTTTATGAAGATATCGGCGATGCACTGAATCGTGCGATACAAATAGTTCAAAGTCCCTGTTGACTATCGACAACATCCGTACTTTTTAATTTTTAATCACGCGGTTCTCACACATACACAAAACCTAAGAGTATAAGGCAATGCGAAAAATTCGACAAACTAATTTATTTTTATTCAATCCTCATTACTTTATTTTATTTTATTTTATTTTTTCTTAATCGCATGCCCATCTGCTGTTGACAACTCTTGGTACTGAACAATGTTAATCTCTCTAGAATTTTTTTTAAGTAAGCCATCTTGATATCTAAGATGGGCAATAGGACTAGTAACGATAACTTGAAATTTCATTTTAGTTTTTTCGTTGAGTTTTGACAGTGGATAGACATTTTTAATCGAAACTTACAACACAAGTTGGCAACAACTTTATAACACTTTTTTAATTTGTTGTGGATTGATTGATATATCCCTGTACATAGATATATTATCAGTTAATTCTAACAATTTAATAATGAGTAATTTCTGATCTGAGAAAAAGAGAGTATGGAAAAATGCGTGTTTCAATGAATATTAGGGTTACGCGCGAAAGTAAGAAATATTAAGAGACAAACTTTGTAAAAAAAAAAGAAAAACTGTAATATCAAATATATTTTGTTATTCTAATGTTTATTATATAATGTCATCAACGTCATATGTAAAATATTCGTACAATTATAAGGACGGTGAAGAAAGAAACATTTTTAGCGTCTGTGGTTACGTGCTTAATTTTTCAGACTTGATTTTCGTTCATAAAATGTGAATTCACGATGCACACAATTTTATATTTTAATTTTTCAATTATTTTTTCATGCATTCATCAACGTATTAAGTGTCTTGTAAAATTAATCAATGTTGTAAACATCAGCATTTATATTGTATAAACGGTAAATTATCTTCGACTTCAGCTCGAATAAAACATTCAACCCAGTTTGATTAGGTTTTTTTACCTCCTAGTAATTTTGTAAGCGAGGTGTTTTGTGGAACAAGCTTTTTATATTTTATTTGTATCAAATAAATAAAAAAAATCATAAAAAACATAGGCAATGCGCATATAATCTAAACTTGTTATAAAACACATTTTTCAGTGAAATCAAAGTCGAACGAATATGGTATGAATGAAATGATTCTAGGTAAACCGAATAAATGAGTTTTTAAAAAGTAATAAAACTTAAAATATTAAGTGAATTTAGTATGCACATTAAATGAAAATATTTCTACATGAAATAAAAATCCAATAAATTGATAAATAATTATATTTTGTTACTAATAATAATTAATTTTTTGAATAATCTAAAAATATGTACTAATTAATTGAATGCGGTAAAATCAATAATTGTTATATAAAGAAAATAATCGCAAATGTTTTGATAATACAAAAACTTTTTATGATAAAAACCAATTTTTAAAAACAGACAATTGTTACTTGAAAAATTTGCAAAATAAATTTATATATAACAAAATGTATGTCTTATAAAATAAATATTGTTTTTTTATTATTTCCTATTTCTCAAATATGTGTATCTGAGTGTTGTATTTTAATATTTATTTAAAATGTACTTACATACACCTAATTTATTCAATGTTTTTAAACGAAGTACAATATGAAACTTAAAACTTGAATGATATAATATTATAGATGTATTTATAAATGGATTATATGTTAATTGATTATTGAAAATTGTAATTATATTAGAGTTTCAGTCAAGTTTCATAAAGTACATTTTTAGTTCTGTTTATACCTTATACCAGACAATATTAGGTCTATTAATATGATAATAGGTCTATCTTCGTTGCTTATACCTATACTAAGTATCTAGAAAAAACATGTTTTTTTTGAGATTTAAATTTGATACGATTTGAACAGCTTGAACTGTTGGAAATCGAATATGGAAGAAATTTCTCGGAGCTAACTTCAGTCGGATACCGTTGATTCAGATATCGCACCGCGCACGTGAATATAAACGTCAGCATTTCCTTCCTTCTTCGAAAAGACTTAATAAGGTGTGACGAATGTTTAGTACTTTAGAAGTAACGCATAAATATCTTAAAATAATTTATAATATTAATTTCGTTTGAGTGATCTGTTCTAGTATTATAACCTCTGTAGTTTATCAATAAGGTAAACAAAAAGAGTTACTTTATAATATTTTTTTCTAAAAATGACTTGTTATTTTATTGTATTAGATAATTGACGTTTGGATAATTTTACCTACTGTACATTTTTGTTATGTATTTTATAGCTTAAATAAAATGTCAAAGAGATTGCAACCTTCCTGGAGTCCTCCAGTAAGAAAAACTGGACCTCCGCTGAAACTTTACAATAGTTTAACACGAAAGAAAGAGGAATTTATTCCTCAATATAGAAATAGAGTTTTGTGGTACAGCTGTGGACCAACAGTTTATGATGCATCACATATGGGTCATGCACGGTGAGTTCACTATTCGATTGTGTTTATCGATTCAAGACTAACCTAATACTTCATTAAGTACAGAAGTTGCATCATCTCTATTATGATAATATGTAAAAAGTACTCTATGTAAAAATAATTTAAGCCGTGAACTGAAATTCTTAAAACTCTATTTTGAGTATATTTAAATTGATCCACATATTTTTATTAATATTAAACTATTAATTGTACTAAAATATATATTTAATATCTATGCAGAAGTCTTACTTATAATATTTGTTACTGATACATATGGCAGTAATATTACTATTTTTAAACATAGTCATTTTAATTTTATTTTTGTTTTAGGTCTTACATTTGTTTTGATATTTTAAGAAGAGTGTTGTCCGATTATTTCAATTATGATGTTGTCTATGTTATGAATGTAACAGATATCGATGATAAAATTATTAAACGTGCTCGACAAAACCATCTTTATGAGAATTACATTGGTGAGAATCATAGCCTTGAAGAAATATTAAGCGATGCTAAAAGCGTTATGAAGACTTTTGAAGATACTGTAAAAAATACGACAGACGCAGATAAAAAGTGTATGTATGAAAAAATGTTAGTCAGGGTTAAAGAGTCTATCGAAAAACTTGAAAGAGCTGTGAAATCCAATAATGAGGCACAAATAAAAGAATTTCAAGAGGTAAAATTTCAATATGTTAATTTAATGAATACAGCTGGATACACAGCTTGTATTGCAATAACAAGGTTATTCAAAATTTATGTACTTAATCTTCTTTGTTTTGTTTCTATAGATTTTATTGAAAGAAGCCAAAGACCCATTTTCAGACTGGCTTGATAGACAAAAAGGGGATTCAGTCAGGGAACAATCTATTTTTAACAAATTGTCGCAGCATTGGGAAAATGATTTCCATAAAGATATGGATGCTCTAAATGTAAATAATTTAATTTATACAGGAGAGATTCTAACTAAAATATTAAGCATTAATTAAGTAATTAATTGATTAATTAAAGGAATGAATTCAGAATTAATAAAAATTAAATTTTAACTGATGATAAAAATTTAATTTAGTGGTCCTTTTAAATTTTAAATATACAATCATTATTGTAATTGTTAAATAATAGTTTATAAAAAGTATTTAGAAAAAAAGTAAATTATTTGTCATCTATTATAGTTTTACTTTCTAGTAAGAAGTACTAATCATTAATATCTACATTAGAATCTCAGATTTCTGAATTTAAGTATTCCAAAATTGAAAATCTCCAAATGATATACTTGGTTACTATTGATTTCTTATAAACATGATTTCTTCTAGGTCTTAAAACCCAATGTTCTTACAAGGGTTAGTGAATATATTCCAGAAATTATTGCATTTATTGAAAAGATTATAGTAAATGGACTTGCTTATGAGAGCAATGGTTCTGTGTATTTTGATGTAAAAGCATTTGATAAAAAGGAGAAACATTACTATGCTAAATTAGTTCCAGAAGCATATGGTGACACGTCATCTTTGCAAGAAGGAGAAGGTAGTTTATCTTGACATTCTTTGAACTATATTAGTATATTTATTGAATTCTAATAATAGTTTATTAAATGAGGTTTTCATAAATTAGGCAGAAATAATTTAAAATTTTAATTAGTGTATATACTTTACTACTTGAAATAAACTTTCTGATTTTACACTTAGTATGTGCATATTATCACATTTTCAGAGAAAACATTTTATATTTATGATAAAATACTTTCCGTTAACCTATCATTGAAATGAAGTTCTTATAAATTTGTAAATTTATGTTAATTTATTCGATTTTATTACTTTTTTGACCATTATGTACAATATATTCAGAATAGTAATGTTAAAATGTTTTTTTAGTGAATGAAGATATTTAAACAATTTTATTATTTTCAAAAACTGATGTAATAAAATTTTTTTTTTATAGGTGACCTAAGTGTCTCTGCAGAAAGATTATCTGAAAAACGATCCCCAACTGATTTTGCTTTGTGGAAAAGCTCAAAAGCCGGTGAGCCCTGGTGGGATTCACCATGGGGTAAGGGTCGCCCTGGATGGCATATTGAGTGCTCAGTTATGGCATCTGCTATCTGCGGTGAAAGTTTAGACATTCATACCGGTGGTGTGGATCTTAAATTTCCTCATCACGATAATGAACTGGCTCAAGCAGAAGCGTATTTTGGTAACTCCAACTGGGTTAGATATTTTCTCCATGCTGGACATTTGACCATTTCTGGTTGCAAAATGTCTAAATCTCTAAAGAATTTCATTACAATTAAAGAGGCTTTGAAGAAACATACAGCAAGACAACTAAGACTGATATTTTTATTACATTCATGGAAGGATACATTGGATTATGGAGAAGCCACAATGGACATGGCTGTTCAGTATGAAAAGTTCTTAAATGAGTTTTTCCTGAATGTAAAGTGCAGGATAAGGAAGATCGGAACTACTGGTACTACAATCAAGACCTTTGAGAAATGGGGCAAACTTGAGGTCGAACTAAATAATAAGTTCTGTAGTGCAAAGGATAATGTAGATAATGCATTGTGTGGTGAGTTATTTTTATATAAAAATGTATATATAAATTTTTTTGATTTATCTAAAATAATTGAAATTATTATTTTTGTACTATAGATAACATTGATACAAGAGCAGCCCTTGATATTATAAGAGAATTAGTAACAATTAGCAATATTTATGTAAAAGACTGTCCAAATCCTAATACTCTGTTACTTCGAGATATAGCGGTTTATATAACAAAAATATTTACTGTATTTGGAGCAATCACTTCTCACGACTCAATTGGCTTCCCCCTCGAGGATGAGTCCAGTAACGTAGATGTAAGTTATTTCGCTTTATAAATTTTGTCTTTAACCTTACATGAACACATAACATATTTTTCAGAAATTAAAATAATAATCGTTTTAAAAAATGTACATAACAGGTGGAAGAGACGATTATGCCTTACTTAGAGATCCTCTCGGAATTCCGCGAAAAGGTACGTGGTCACGCGCGGGCGCTGAAAGCCACGGACATTTTGCAGGAGTGCGATAATCTACGCGACGAAGTTTTACCGAACGTCGGTGTACGATTGGAAGACGATGAAGGAGCTTCAGGCGCGCGGGTCAAGCTTTGCAATAAGGAGGATCTGCTGCGAGAACGCGAGGCGAAAAAGCGTTTGGAAGCCGAGAAAGCTGCTGAAAAGGAAAGGAAAAAAGCTGAAGCTGCCGCTGCGGCTGCGGCCAAAGAAGCGCAGAAGAAGATACCACCCAAGGATATGTTCAGGGGTGAAACCGACAAGTACTCGCAATTCGACGAGAATGTAGGTTCAATTATAGTTAAAATCAAATTTTTTAATGAATAATGATCATTTGATCAATTGCAATTTTAATTTATGATATAAGATCAGTTGATTTATATAATCTATTCTATAATAGTCTATAAAAATTACATCTTTTATTTTTTGCTTAGAATTGCGAAATAATACTTTCAAATGAATGTAAATAACCATAATCAATTTAATTTCAGGGTTTACCAACGTATGATATTCAAGGAAAAGAAATTAGCAAGGGTCAGCTGAAGAAGCTACAAAAATTGCAGCAAGCCCAGGAGAAGAGGTACAACGAGTACTTGGCCAGTATACAAAACGGATCGTAAAATGAATCGTCCTTAAGAAAGACTAAAAAATAAATAAATCACTTTTCTGAAAATATAAAAAGATATACATTTCGCAAGAATTACGATGCACACGTAAACAACTCCGTGATGTTGTCAACGAGTAAGATTGCCTTATTTGATACGCGCGTGAAAGCTTTGTTATAAAAGCTTTCATACTTCGAAAACATTTTTTTGAATTTTGTTTTTTTTTATAATATTATTTATAATATACGGACAGACACCGCTAATTTAGTTAAAAAAAAAAAGAAGAAAAATTCGAAACTTTGAAAAAAGGTTGTTAAACAATGAAAAAGTATTTTGTATAGTATCTAAACTTATATTATTATCGTTTTTGACAAAACATGGAAGTTGGAAAACGATACGTAAAAATGAAAAATAAAGATTTACCAGAAAAATATGATGTGCCTTTGTGATTCAAAATCTTTTCTCCCACTAATACTTTTGAGTTTTTAATATACAAATAATATATATAATAACCTTAGAATTAAAAGTGTGTATAAGTATAACATTTAACGTTTTAAAATCATTTGATATCCATAAAATTTATTCTAGAAAAAAGAAAAATAATAACTTGAAAATGCTGCTTATCAAAAGCAAGAAGAAATGAAGATTAACCATTATATCGCATGCGTCGCATTAGCACCAAAAACAATAAAGCTCAAAACAACTCGATCCGAGCTCTGAAATTCAATCTAAAAATACTCAATCTCTCCGTCTCCCTCATCCGTTTAAAAAAACGTATAATACATACACGCAATCCCATATACATTGAAAAGAAGAGAAAAAAAAAAATAATAATCCTACTCGCGCGCAGTGGCGATCAGTTTAAAAGTGACGAACACATAATCGAAGCCTAAGCGCGAAAGGTGGGGGGGTATAGCAGCGGCGACTTTTTATTCAAAAGTTGGAAAAGCCCCGTCCAACTTGCACGAGACGCGTTGTGTGTGGACATTTCAGCGACAGAGTCGCGCGCTTTCGAATTCAATGGGCAATGAATATATATCGACCTACGGACACGTGTGTATACGCGTGTGTGTGTGTGTGCGCGACGTTTGTAAAGCCGTCAATGTCGGCCGCAAATGCGCGCTGGCACTTTTTGTGGTGGCGATAAGGGGCCTAGGCGTCGCGCCGCTAACTGAAACGCTTTAACCGGTTGAGGTGCGGGAAAAAAAAAACGAAGAATCTCTCGCCTCGCCTTTTTCTGCTTTGTGTAAAATGGCGAGAGGCTTATCGGGTTGCGATTATCATTTAAAAGATTTCTCGCTTTGCCGTGACTTTTCCGTTGTTACTTGGCGTGCGAGCCAAGTTTTTCGAACCTACTCTGTACTGGTAACGGTGCAAGAATAGTTGCTGAATATGCAAATGTATGCGTTTACATTAATTTTTCAGCAAAGATTATATTGTAGTTCGAAAATTGCGAAATAGTATATGTGCAGAAATAATACACATTCCTTCGTCAATATTCTCAAATAGAAAGAAAGAAAGTACGATAGCTATAGAGGATTTGGAAAAATACAGTTAATATTTAATTATATTTATTTTTTTATCGTGAAGTTATTATGGTCTCTTAATTAATACATATTATTACGTGTTAATACCTTTTTGTTAATGTAAATATTTATTGAACGATAGATATTGATTTTAAGTAAAAATGAAGGGAAAACTTCTAGCGCAATCTATGTGCATACAATTGAGTTAGATAACACGTATACCTTGACGAAACAGTACACATTTCGTCACAATCATTGTATGTATATGCATGAACATTCACCAACTATTGATATTTGTGCAACGACATTTTATAATACACTTATGTCTGACCAATTTTAAGTATTACTACTTGTCTATTTCTTTCAGTAATATCAAAAGAAACCGATGCATAGGCACAAGCCGATGATAACGCGTCAAATATATTCTCGTCTAACGAATATTCCAAATGACAATAACGCCTTTAATCCGATATTGATTAAAGACCGAGCAGCGCGCACGAATATTAAAATTCGCTCTTTCCCGTCAAGTCCGTGCAGCGTAGCACGTGCTACCCTATAGAGCTTGCATTTAAAGCAGAGACGAGCTCGCGCGCGCGCCCACGACGTCAAAAAAGCCGATACTTTCTATTTTCTACGCAGCACACGCGCGTACACATATATACATATGTACCAATGGCTCGACGCGGCAATTTTTTTTCCGCCTCCAAGAAGGCAACCCTTCCTAATTTCGTTCCTCTCCCTCTCTCTGTCTCTCTTCTCTCTAACCCACGCGCATCTCATGAATAATTTTTTCTCTCCACTACGCTTTTTTTTTTCCTCTCTATCGCACGCCGCTGCGCCACTTCTTTTTTCTTATTCATCTGCGTATAAGAGGGGTGGAGAGAAACAGAGTGAGAGAGAGAGAGAGAGAGAGAGAGGATAGTCACGGAGACGGAAAAGAGAGAAGGAGAAAAAAAAAGGGGAAAAGTAGGTATAGGCTACTGCTGCTGCTGCTGCTGCTGCGTATAAGGGCGTATATAATAAGGAGAGACACAGAACTGACGCTGCAGATATTTTCAATTTACATAGAAATTTCCGGGGGATGAATTTTCCGTTTTGACGAATTACTCCTCCCCAACGGTACACGCGGATGAGCTTTTCCTTTTTTTTTTCTGTGAGAGCTGCTTTTGTAAAGAGGTGAAGTTTTCGATGTTATTGGATGCTGGGCGTGTAGAGATTGTAGAGATGTAAACAATGTTTTCGAAGAAAACCTTTCAAGGCTTTTTTATGGGGAGAGATAAGTTTACTCTTTTAGAAATATATAAAAATTTTTTTTTTGTACAAAAAATAATATAACTATATATAGTGATATTCGTTCGTGAGTATCTCTATCCTTTTCAAAAAGTATACGCGATAAAAAGAAAAATTAACCCCCAAATCAGCTAAAACAACCACGACGCGTACGTAAAACAAGGCCACTTCGTTCCGCAAACACAGCGCAACTAAAATTAATGTATGCAACGCCCCTCCACCCCCGCGCACCCCTAAAAAAAAATTCTCCCAATAAATTAGAAAGCAAAAGAAATAAGAAGCCGAGAGAGGAAAGACGCGCGCGGCTCCGTAAAGGGGTTGCTATCCGTATAAGCCCTCGCCGCCTGGGGGTTGCGCGCACCATAGAGAGCCGGACTCGCGCTTAAATCCCTGTAGATAAAAAAAGGAGCCGCGCGTCCCCCTTCCTTCGGTTGACTCACCCACACGCGATATCACCCCAACGATTTTTCTCTCTCTCTCGCTCTCGCTCTATACCCGAACCCCTTCCGCGCATCCGTGGGCACCGATAATAAAAAAAAAAAAAAAGAAATATAGGGTACGAGAATCCTTTCGCCTTGTACATGGTACATGTAACCCCTGCTGCTGCTGCTGCTGCTGCTGCTTAGTTTCACCCCTTGGCCTATCTTCCGCGCGCTCGGCTATACAGGGTTGGATGGAAAAAAAAGGGGTGCCCGCGTTTCTTCCTGCGCGAGCTCACCGGAGGGGGTCGTCGCTTTTCCGCCGCGCGCTACATCAGCGTCCCGAAGGACTTTGCCTCGCTTTTTTTCTTCTCTCTCTCTCTCTCTCTGTGCTCTCCGCTCTTTCTTCGGCCTTGGCTGCCGATCTCTCTCGGCTAACTATTATTTTAAAGTTGCGACCGTTTACTTGATTATTTAATGAGCGAGTTTGCTCCTTTTCTACATTTTGTACTAATTGTAATTTTTGATTTCTTGTCTGTTGGCCAGAAAAGTTTTACAATATTCTGTACGATATTAATTTCTAACTTTAGTCAAGGAGAGATTGTCTTTCTAGAGTAAGGAGGATAGTGCGGAAAAATTGTGTGAAACCTGTGTCTTACGAAGAGAAACTTGGAGTAAGTTTAACAAGCTCCGCTACTTCATATCCGGCTGAGTTTTCTAATTTTCGATGAAAAATAAAACTTCCATTAATGTTTTATTATTGTACACATTTTCTTTATTCCTACCAAGATCGAAGTATAAAGAAGGGCTTAAAAGATTTACAAAGACAGTTGAAGTAATTTATTATTTGAGAATACGTAACACATTGTATGTAAGTATATAAAAAGCTAAAATTACCATGCAAATATTTACTTTATTATAGATTTATTGAAAGCCCGGTTTTCATTTTTTATAGAGAATGTTTTTATACTGCCTGTAGATTCGTTTTAATTGCTTATCAATTAAATCTATAAAGTTTTCTGGTCGTTCATCGGTTCTCAATAAAAAATTTTAAAAATAATATTACTGAATGACATTTTGCGTGCAATCCTTGTCATTTAAATATTAGGCAGATAAAAATGTAAAATATTATCTTATTTCATGTCTTATACTGATTCGACTTTTCGCAATGGACACGAATAGTTGTAAGATAAACGAGTACATACTTTACCGTGGAAAACGATGCAGAAAGGAATTTTTAAATGTCAAGATGCTTCAAAGTTTCCGTAATGGATGTACTTGGTATTTTGTTCACTTTTAGATTTATTTGGTCATAATGCATTTTTCTTTTGTCTCGCGAATACAAGCTTTGAAATAAAGTGAAATGATTGATCTTCCAAACTATTGTCTGTAGCTTTTGTTTATTAGTACCTATAATATATATAATATTGCTTTTAAAATAATCGGTTTTATATTATATAAAAATTGCTATATATAATTGCTAATATAAATAATTGCTATAACAAATCTTTTTCTAAATGGTTTGTAACTGAGAAAAATGTGAGAAATCGACATTTCTCAAAAATAAATTCAAAATTTCTCCTAATGGTTTAATTCATTTATCGTTTATCGTTTTGTTAACTAAACTTCAAGTCCTTCTTACAAATCGAAATGATTATTATAAATTGAAATAAATTCGAAGTATCGAACAAGGAAGTGTATATACCAAACCCTTGACAGATAAAAATTTAATTAATTGGAAAAGAAAATGCGATTTGCATGTAAATTAAAATTATTCGAACGAACGAGTCGTAATCATGCATAAAATAATACAAGCCCAGATTTTAATTACCGTATACCCGAACAGCGTTGATTCAATTTGAAAACTCGAATCCCTCATTAAAACCAACCATCCGGCCCAGCCGCACGCAAAATCCGAAATAGCATTTTCGGTTCTCATTCGCATCGCACCACCGACACTACCGTAACCCAAAGTGTCACTATACAACAATTCCACTCGAACGAATTCCACAGCATCATAGCGCGTGCGAGAGGCGATAGGACCGAGATAGAATAAAAGGGCGGCATTCGTAGCGATGGCCGTCCCTCTGCAGCTTCCTTCTTCTCTCCCACTCCTCCCCTCCGCGTATCCAACCCAAGCGACGCTCTCTCCTCGCATTTTACTCGCGCGCTTCTTAATTACTTGCGAGATTCTTCTTGTTTCGCCCTCTTATTCCGTCGAGGGCTGGCTCGCTTCCTAGATATATATGCCGAGTAGAAATGCTGCAGGGATGGTGCCTCTCTCCTTCGAGACGCTTTTCCGAGAGACGCACCCCTCGCGGCTCTCCTTCTGGGTTTTTTTTTTCTGTTTCGGAGCGGTGTAAGGGTACGATTTTTTTTACTTGAAAGAACCAAGAGTGCTTCCGTTGTGGTTCGTGGATATGGATGAATTGTGCGACCAGGGCTATTATTTTTTGCGAACGCTACAAAAATCTGCGAGGCTTTTTGGTTGGATAGGAATGGTCAATTTGTTTCTATATTAGGAAGAATGGGGTGTAAATTTTGGTAGGTAGAATTTTGATGGACCGAGGGACTCTTTAAGATATGAGACGTAAATTGAGAATTTAACCATTGTCATATTTCTCGAACCATTTTTTTAGATTAAAAAATATGTACACGAAAAAAACGTTTTGCTCGTGAAAACCAGAAATTTGGATGTCAGAGCCAAATTATTTTGACGTCACAACCAAATTCAATGGATGGAAGAAATTTCAATGTGACGACAAATGCTTTGTCGTACGAAGATCCAAATTAAAACGAAATGGTCAAGACATAATGATTTGCATTCGATCTATCAGCCATCCAAATGTTTGTCTGAACCAAAGATTTGAACATCGCAACCAAGCAACGGCAATATTGGCAACTAACGACTTTGAATGCTACATGTAAATCTCTTCATCCCGCATACTATTAAAACATTTGCTTCATTGAAGAGGCATTATTTTTAAATCTATAATAGTCGACCCAAATCAACGTTTTTAAATTAGTTTCTATGCTGTCACAGAGATCTTAAAAGTCTTATTACATTTAGAGGGATAATAACGATGCTCAGTTTATTATTACGATTTCCGAATTTATCCGAACTCGATTATACACATCTACTCCCATTCACTTTCCTCCCAACTATACAATCCCAAACTACTCCCGGAATTATTAATTGCGAAAATCTGCATTGGAATCCCAATGAAAGGCACGGCCTTATAAATCTCTCTTGATCCAGACAGCCATTACAATGAATAATCTTCCAATAATGACTTTCTTAAGAAAATCGAGCTCGCGAGCGCGCGCTCGAGAAAGAGAGAAGAAAAAATCGCCTTCCGGAGAGAGCGCGAGAGTCGATTTTTCCTCCTTTTGTTCGACTCCTCGCTCTCTCTCTTCTTTTTTGGCGTCCTCGTCGTCGCAGAAGCTCTGATTTAAATTCTTTATTTCGAGGGAGGCCGAGGGGTCGGGAATTAGGCCCGGGGAATAAGAAGAAAGAGGAGAGCAAGAGAGAGAGAGAGAGAGAGAGAAACGGTTCCCTCGGCCGCTCAAATTGGCGATGAGGTATGGATTTTTTTCGCTGGCTCTCTCTCTCTCTCTCGGTGCGAGTGTCTAGCAGGGCGGTTGATTAATGCCAGTCCGCGTATAGCTCGCCCGCCTATTTTAAATGCGCTCGTATTATGTTATAGTTTAGTTTTAGAGCCTTGTGCGCGCTCGCGTTTTACGTGTCGGTATAGGGAGTGTAAAAGCTCGTATATGCCCCGGGACTAGTAGCTTGGATTAATCAGAATGGAATAAGTCGCTTCGGTTGGCATGGGCTTTAAAGTGCTGCTGCTGCTCCTGCTGCTGCTGCTGCTGCTGTTGGACTTTTTTTATGTTGCTATTTCATGGCTCGTACAGCGGTGACGGAGGAGTGACTTCGGCCTCTATCGAGGAATTGATTCTGTAATACTGTACTCGCAGTTTAAATAATTGAATGAGGCATAGTGAGTCGAGTAAGAGAATAAAATGTTGATAGAGAAGCTTGTAAAACTTGTTTATGTTTTGATTGCAGATTATTTGCATATGATTATAGTTTCTTCGGTGCCATTATGATAAAGGTTAAGAAATCTCTAGTCGAATCTTTGTTAATTGTATTCATTATATTCAAAAACTTTTTTTTATCGTATACAGATAAAAGGGATAAAGATTATAAATTACAATGCTGCTTATAAAACGTTCCCATCCAACACTAAAAGCAGCTGAAAAACTATTAGTTACAATTTGAGACTCGCGCAATACATTTCACGCGACTGTTTGGCTATAAGTACCGGTATAAAGTATCAAATTCAAACAGCTCATAGCCAATCGCTCGCTAAGCAACAAATAATTGGTCAACAACACGAAAGCGCGTCCCGTATCGCGCGCACCTACTTCGAGTTAGAAAAAAAAAAAGAAAAAAACCCTCGAAAGCTCAAACTTGATCGCACAAACACACGCGCGAGCCTCGAAAATAATTGATTCCCGCGCGTCTCAACAATAAAACTCAGTCCAACTCACACAGTCCTGCCCTCGCGAGTGTACGGCTTCGTGTCACGGGCTTATTTTCGCCCAAGAGTAATTTCGCTTAAAAACGCAATTAGCGCTCGCGTGGGAAGGGGTTGCTACAATCTAATACATACACACACACGCACACACACACACACACACATATATATATATATATATATACAGAGACGGAGAGGAAGCCGGCGCTGGGGGGGGGGTTAGAGAAGGTCTGAGAAAAAAAATCGTTACGGTGCCGCTTTTTTTTCGGCGGCGGCGGCCAAGGGAAGGGGGTCGGTGTGTTGTGCACAGTGAGAGAGAGAGAGAGAGAGAGAGACTGCGTGGGGTCGAGAGACGACCGCCACCCTCGACTTTTTTTTCGCTCTCTCACTTTCTCACTTTCTCTCTCTCTCTTTTTATCAAATCTCGCTCGCTCCGCGCGAGGAAACGGCGCGCGAACGCTTTCTCGCTTTTAAACGCCTTGGGTTAATGCGCGCACACTGTCGGGAAAGGAGACACACAGAGCGTGGATTGGGGTCGTATCGGGAGGCGGGGAAATAATCGTTCTTTCTGCTGAAGAAGTTTTAATGTAATTACTTTTTCTTTTTTTTTTCTTTACTTTTTATAATCGAGCACGCCGCGGGTATTGTCTTTCGGAGATGTGGGTGTGGGAGAGTTAAGAGTTGATTCATCGGAAAATTTATTGTTTTCGAGGTAGCGATGTTGCGTATATAGCGGTGGATTCTCAAGGTTTTGTTTAAGGACTGTTTTCTTACGATGTGTTTGGAAAGCGGAGGACATTGATTATAGGTTTATTCGTTGGAATAAACTTATTTTAATTCATTTGATTGTAATGGGAGAAACAAAAGTATTGAATAGTAGGTAGTTTGGGATTTAAAGGAAGAACGTTTCGAAGGTTGAATTTGGATTTTGGGAAATACGATAACAGCCAAAGATAAATAAGCAATATTTATAATATTTTGAGATATAGTGCGCATTTTGAAACTAAATACCTATATCTAACAACATTACATATTCTTTAAATAAATCATGATTTATTTAATTTACCCAAGTCCTAAGAAGTTGGTTGAATTAAATAATAAAAAACAAGTGATTTGCATCGCAGAAAATATGTAAAATATTTTTGTTCGTAATAATTAAATAACAAGTGTTAATTTTGTTCTTTAAAATATCTCGAGGGAATAATTCAACTCGGTGATTGCCTGATCAAATATTAATTTGCGTAATATTTCAGCGCATAAATTATAATCCCAAATTTGTATGCCTTCCCAGGAGCGAGTATCTCAATCAACGTCAGTTTGTGTAATAACGTTAAACTTCGGTCACCCACGGCAATTACGCTCGACTTTTAAAAGAACAAACTAGAAGAGATGACGAGAAAGGAATGAAAAAGAACAAAAAATACCATCTATTTTGAATATGATAAAATATAGATTGATCTTGGTTTAAAATTGTTTTAATTCTTAAGACACTTTGAATCTGTTTTTATTAAACTGTAATTTCTGTAGTTAAACTGAATCAAAAAGATTTTAGTAATCGAATATTTGTATGTAACTAAACACTAACATTAAACATTGTAATAAGAATGTAATATTGCAAAAACGTTTTTGCAATATTTCAATTACAATATTACAGCTCTCAGTAATATTACTGAAATCAATTCAGATATAAATGTAAATATTGCAATGTAAATATTATAATGTAACATTTCAGAAATATTGTAATATAATACATTACAATGTAATATAAAATATTACAGAAAAATTTCAATGTTATGTATATACATATTTCAAAAGGGTGGACATTTACGTACTACAGAGACACTTCTGAAATGAGTTCGATAATATTATTATAATGCATCAAAAAAGTAGAAAATCTTGGCGATACATACGCAGTATATTTTATAATTATAACTCAAAATATATCAAATAAGAATTGTTCAGGATTATATACGCGATTTAATAATATAAATTTAAATATTGCGAAAATTGAACAGCAGTAACACTTTATACGAAAAAAAAAGAATTTATATCTATTTTTATTTGATTAATGATATTTTTTTTCGGTTGTCATCCATCCAAGTACAGGTACTAACCGCTCTGAATGCTGATTAACTTCATTAATCTATTGCCGATATATTTTTCCTTTACGCCATTCTTTATGACATATCCTTAGGATTAGAGATGTATGAATGGCAGTATACATTTCTGCTCTGTGTTTTTAGTGCAAATTTTTAATTATAAAAAGAATCGTTTCATATTTATCTCCATTATTACTCGTCTAAATTATAAAATTAAAATTAAAAGGATACTTTTCTTCTCTTTTTGTTCGAACTAACGATCTCCTACCGATTTGCTTAATTCCATCGACGCATATCCAAAAATCCTAAAAACTTCTTACGATCCTCCACAGTCCACGCACGATAACCTGCATCACCTCTAAACCAAATCCTTATCAAGCGCCTTCTAAAGCCATCCATATAGCAGACAAGAAAGCAGTTTACCCCCTAGGACGAAAAATCTCTCTCTTTCAACATCCTCGTAGTCGTCCCGTATAACGAAAATCCAACGAGACACGGCCGTTAACTCGTATAACCCAAGCCCTCCCGCACCATACGAGCGGTGTGTTATACACGTGTATATACAAAAGACGCGCGTCGCGCATAAAAAAAGGAAGAACCGAGGAGGAGGCGCGCACTCAATCGAGCGCCGATCGATTTGACACAGAAAAACGCGTGTGTGTAAGGAGACGAGACACACATATTCGCTCCCGACCCTCGGGATTTTCGAAAACTGCGCACCGGAAGGGGACGACGACTCGAACAGTGTGCGATATACATGTATGGAGACCTCGAGAGGAGTTTGGTGCGCCCGTGTGTCGCGGTATTTTTCACTGTAAAAGCGTACAGTCGTTGGATTCGCTAGTGAAATGGAGCGCGCGACAAGCTCCTTCTTTATGGCTGACGCACAGCCGCGCGATAGATGATTCGATTTGGTTTTCGGATTTGTATTTGCGATTTGGTGCTACGCGATACACGATTAATGCTGTTATATTAGACCGACGACATGTTTTCATCGGTTTGTCTACCCCGATTACGTCTCGTCAGCCACTGCAATAATACAATATACGCTGCACTGAATCGATAATTTAAATTGAAATATTACGCGTAAATTCATTATTTTTTAGCTCAACATCGATATCGAATGTATGCCCATAAACGGCCGATCCGCTATAATCTATCGGCAAATCTCAATTACCGATACACCGACAAATCCGCAAAGCAATGCGTTGTCTCGACAGCGCACAACTCATCCCCGCGAAGCGCGAAATCCCGCGATGCAAAGAAGGTGAAATACACAAGCGACAGCTGCACTAAAACAAAGAAACTCCCATTAACGTGGCGCATAAATTTGCCGCGCGGGAGAGACTCGCAGTGTCTGTGCGAGAGCCGCGGGGGCTATATCATTTTCATTTTTACGCTATACCCGCTTCTCTTTACGTGTGTGTGTGTCTTTCTCTCTGTGTGCAAGGAGGCAAATAAATTTTGATAAAAGCCGAACGCGCGCGACTCCCGAACAGCAGCTCGCACACCTGCTACCTTCTCCTATCTCGCGTATATATACGAGTGGAGGACCGCCCCTTCTGTCTCGCACTCGAGGACCGAGCCAACGAGATCCTAATTGATTTAAATTTTTAATTTCCATTTGCAAAGTATATGCTGCGCTTGCAGCTTAGAAATTCTTTTTAACGATACTTTTCTTTTGGATTTTAAGTGATTAAAGTATATGCTTAGGTGTAGTGTGGTTTTAGTTTTGAATGTTAATGGGAAGTCGAAACTAGGAATGGCCGTCGCCTGACCTCGCGGCCTTTTTCCAGAAATTTGATTAGATTTTGGAATATGACGTAAACCTGAAGTGACGTAATTATTCTTTATTGAAATCTGAAGGGTGCTCATCTCTTTGAATGTAGTAATAATGCTTATAATTTTGATATTCTTTAAGAATATATGAGCGCTACAAAAATGATGAACTTGCTTCTCTATATTAATGTTCAATTGACTGATTAAATCATTTTTCCTTTGAGTATCAATGAAAATTAAGTAAGTTTACTTTATTCTTTATACATAAACATTTTGAAACGAGAATGAATGCCATGATTCTGTTCTATATATTCTACTTACATTAATTTACCAAAATAAGTTGGTTTATAAAAATAATAACTATTCTCGACAAAAAAAAACAAGTAAGCTACCAATTTAAAGTAAATCGATTACGCGCACTCTATTAAAAAAAAAGAAGGAAACTGCCTCGATTATCGACGAATCAATATTTAGCCAGCAGCCAAATAAATTCTCTCCGTATATATACAAGCACTTAACCGGGAGTAATCAGGGCCACATAAAAGTCCTCGTGGCAGCGCAGTACACACACCCCTTTTCGAAAGCGCGGTGAAAAAGAAAGAGAAAAAAATGATCGATCCGCGTGAATCACGCCCTAATTCCCATCGACAGAATGAAAAAAAAAAAGAGCGAAAGGGAAACAGCATCGAATAAGTATAAAGAATGAAAGAGTTTCCGATCGCTTTCGCTCTCTCGCTCTTACACAAAGCAGCTCTCTTATACGTAATTCATAAAAATTCATCGTCCTGTGCACACAAACACACACGCGCGCGCGCTCGCCAAGTTATAAATCAACGTGAAACGCGCCAAAAGCCCAGTATACATACCTATAAAGTGTACACGGGAGGTAAAAAGTCGGAATAAAGCGAGGAAGGATCGAGAGAGAGAGAGAGAGAAAAAAGGGCGGCGAACCGACGTTTCTATAGGGCCGCGTATACCAAAAATCGCCCAGAGAGATGAAGCTATTACGGCTATATAGATATGTGCGGGATATACGTATACGTATGTTGTAGCGCGGGACAAACCCCCTCCTGCGCCGTTCCGGAGTTGGGAGTGCGCGCGCGCCTACGATCGCGATTGATGTAATCGCACGAAAAAGTGGATTTCGGAGAGAGAGAGAGAAATTGTTGCGCTGGGGGGAGAAACGGTGGTTTAGGAGAAAAGGGGTAACATATGGGGGAGAGAGAAATGATTTGAGATAAGCGTGTTTTAATTGCTAGTTGGCATGCGTATATCTTTGACAGTGTTTGTTATTGTGGAAAAATGGTGAAATTTCGTTGTTTAAGTATCTCGTGTTGCTGTGCAATACGTAATTTTGCATTTAATTAGAATCAAAGATTAGTACTACATGCTTCAACCATTTTAACAAACTTTTCAAAATCTAAAATCACGGGATAAAATATTATAAAAAAAAGGATTAACTCGATAGATCGGCAAACTTAAGTCAAAAAAAAAACTAGTTGATCCTCGGCAGCAAGTACATAAAGTCGCACGATTCCAGGTCCTCGTCACCGCCACACAGCCACAGCTTCTTGAATTTATGTCTGTTGCGCGCCGCGCGGTCCTCGCTTTTTTTTTTGTCGGAACATCGTCGCCACACTCACTCACACTCACACACACAGACTACAACGGCAGAAGCTTGCCTGCGGCGTGATTTCGATTGTAGCGGCACGCGAGTCTTTCTTTTGTCGGACGCCTCTACGCTTTTTTTTCTCCTCCTCTCTCTCTGGACCTCGTTCGCTCATTGTTTCTTCCAACCCCATCATATCCGTCGGGTCTCTCTCTCTCTACGCTTTTTTTGTGACTCCCGGCGCTGGATTCACGGCTCTACAATATTGGTTTCATTTTTATATGGAATCTGTCTTTCTCGTTCCCACTGCTCACCATCCCATAGGCAGCTGACAAATTGATTTTTTCTTATTTACGAGTATTTATGGCTTTTTTGTATACTTTCTTTTGTGAGGTGTTTTTGGGCATTGAAGGGTTAATAGAGTGTTACTAATGATTATTGGTATTGGTATGATGTAAGTACCTTTATTTATTGTTGAAGGTCTGATTGGGATTCGTATATGAAGCTATAATGTGCAAGATGTCAATCGCGCGGATAAAAAAGTTGAAAGACGCAAAATGAATACGGACGCATAAGAACAATTTGTACGAGATACTAAAATTAAGTTGGCGATCGATTTTACTTTTAATTCGATACTAATATTGGATTTCATTTATTAATCTCAATGTATTATCTGGTTTCCGCAAAGTCTGCAACCCGATAACAAAGTGGATCTCATATTCAAATACCGATATATATTTCTGAAGCTGGAAGTTAATGACAGATATCTTCCAATGAAAATTCCAATATAGAGCAGCGACTATTTAAAACAGTGTAAAAATGGTATGTCTCATATAGCGTAAAAATAAATTTTAACTTCATTACTGCAAGCGCAATATCGTCTATTTAAAACTGTACTTTGGCTCATTCATCGCCACAATTCTATACTGTTTCTGTACTTTATCCTCGCACTATCTTTTTTTCCAAGCAATATCAGATCGCAACTCTCGATCAAAACTGCAGAGAAAAAAAAATAGCAAGAAATTACAGAGGGCGAAACGAATATTCCGCTATACACACATACACGCGCATTAAGAAGCAAGATACTTTTTTCTCATTTTCTCTGCTCTACGCAGAGCTGTGTATATATAGATATACGTGTATATATAGGGCGATGTGTATATAGCGAAGGACTCGTTAAAGGTGGGGCGTGTCCTCGCTTGGCGCGCGCACACTTTCTTTGAATTAAACATCTCTCGCCTGCTTCAATCAGCTCGCCGAGAGAGAAGAAGTAAACTTCGTTTCCCGGGGCTTCTTCTTCCTCTCCTACGACCCCCCCCCCCCTTTCATATATATACAGAGCGAGAGGCGCGGGGATACAGGATCGGTGGCTCGGGGTGGCTATGCGGGAGGGAAATAAACGAGAGAGAGAGAGAGATGCGCGCAATGACGCAAAAGTCGAATTCTTCTTTTTGACTTGCGCGCCTTGGCAGATACTTAATTTTCTCTCTCTCTCTCTCTCTCTCTCTCTGGCTGGGTTGTGCAGCGAGCTAGTGTGTGTATATACGGTGGCGTGAAAAATTGACGAATTTAAGAAGCATTTGTTTGGACGACTTTCGTATGCATAGCTGATGAAAATGAAATGCTGCGCGCGTGCGGGGCGCTTTTTGATATATCGCACTTTGTAAATCTGTTTGGGAACAACTATTCTGTGTACTGCAAATCATCCGGAAAATTGTACACAACTTGTTCAATGCATTAGATTTTAATGAAACGAGTTACTTATTTATTTAGAATTAAAACCAAACATTATCATCGAAAGCCTGTTTTTTAGAGCTTCACATTGTATCATGTGACTCAACGCTTCAAACAGTAGCGTAAGAAAAAGAACCAATCGATAATTTCCAAAAATTAAAATTTCTTCAACACATTGCAAATTCCAAGTGAATTTCAGAGCTCCAGAAAGCCTATCTAATTCGTCGAAAGAAATAATGCAAAAAAAGCACGTCCACGCGTGGAGGCAGCTCAGGCGGTACAACCCAAATAAAAAAAGAAGCGAACGAAGCGAACGAAAGAAAGAAAGCTAAGAAAAGGCAAGAGAGAGAGAGAGAGAGAGAGAGAGAGAGAGAGAGAGAGAGGGTCTGGAGGGTTTAATTCAAAAGAGGAGTACAAGGGTTGCCGCGCGTAAAGAAGGAGTAGCGAGGAGGCGTGGAAGGAGCTTTGCCTCGGCAAAGACTTTGCCTTTCCCCTTTCTTTCCTTGGCCTACGCTTCTCTCTCTCTCTTTCTCTCCGAGGGAAAGTAGCTAAGAAGAGAAGGGGAAAAAAAACGAAGAAGGTGGAAAAGGGTGTACACGGAATTTTCACCCTTCGCTCGGCCTCGCCAGTCTCTCTCTCTCTCTCTGTCTCTCTCTCGCAAGCTCCAGAAAAGTCCCGAGATCTATTTCTGTATAAATACGTAATCAGCAGCGGCAGCAGGAACGGCAGTATAGTCGACTGCTTTGCGTCGCGGCGCACTTTGCCAGCGGCTCTCTCCCTTCTCTCTGCGCTAATACCTCCACGTCGATTTTTTCCTATTACTTTTAATGTCCCTGATCAAAGAGAGGCTCTGCGAGGCTTCCTCCACCTCCTCCTCCTCCTCCTCCTCTGCCTACTTCTTCTACTCCCATCGTCAAAAGCAATTTATTTATCGGGAGAGAGAGAAAGAGAGAGGAGAGAAAGCTTTGCTACGCAAGGCTTATTTATTTATTTGGGCGCGCCGGGGCATTTGTGTTAATTAGATGCGCGCGTAAGGTGAAATTGTTACTGATGATATTGACTTTGTTGGGCGATGTTTCGGGGAGGGAGTTGCCGATGCTTAATGAGACGGTATTTGTCTTTTAATGTGCGATAATCTTGGTATGGGGTTGCGAGTGATGCTCTTCTTTAAACTTTCAGTGGTATATTTGTGGGCGCGGCTCGATCGTTGGATGCTTTGCAATATTTTAACCGTACGAAAGTGTATCTTATTAATCGTTCATGAAATTTGAATGAAACTAGCACGAATAGATAATATTGTCAACTCCCTATATGGCGCAACTCTAAAGTTTTAAATTCTATATTTTAATGTAAAATGTTTATTATGTAATAATGAAAGAACGTAGTTTTCTTAACGAGCTCACAAGCTACAGATGTTAAAAATTAGCTTTCATCGGTATTCAAAATCAAATCCGAACAATCCTGCCCCTGTTGCCAAACAAAAAAAAACCTACAAACAAGCTCTATTACCATTCCTCTCAAACATTATACATCTCTAACGAACATTTCTCCTGCACTGCCACGTAGTCTAACAAAGGCTCCAGTCAACGCCCACACGTTTGCCACACGCACACACACTGCAACCTATATATCCTCGGGCGCGAAATCATCGTTTAAGATTTCAGTACCTCTTCGCCGAACCAGCGCGGTGACACTTTTTGCGTGAGTTTTTTCAACCGAGCCAACCCGCGTTAACCCCCTCTTATTAGCCAGACATTCGACTCGTGTGCCCCTATAACCTTTTTTTCCATTATGCACATCCGCTAATCGCTTTCTCCACCGCTGCCATTGCAGTAGAAAAAATCGCGCGGGTTCAGCTGCAGCGGCGGTAGCAAAAAAAAAACACAGAGAACTGCGAGCAAAACAAAAACAGCGAAACACACACGCGTCGCGCGATGCCGTGTAATCGGGCCCTTTTTATGTTAATCAACCGTAAGCGCAACCCTTCCGCGTTTAACCAGCTGCCATTTCGCCTATACGGGACTTCTTTTTTCTACGGGTCTCGCCTCACTCACGGCTAGTTTTTTTTGTCTTTGCTATTTCTTTCGCTAGTTTTTCCATGTTTGCTTTAGGATAATTTGTTGCCATAGTGTATAAGACACAGCAAAACTTATCCGTGAAAGGATTGTTGTAATTACGCGCACGGAACTGTTTCTTTTAGTGAACCGTATATTTTCAAATATAAATATCGATTACGCTAAAATCTTACACCCCCGAAACGAATTCATCATCTCTATTATCCGCGCACAAAAGTATCCATCTCTTTCTTCGCTCTCGCGTCGCGCACGAATATCCATCTCTCTTTCTCTCTCTCCCTCTCATTTCCATTCACTGTCACACTATTTCTCACTGACATTTTTTTAATGAGCTTCACAATCTACTTTTTTATATCAGCCACGCGCAGACTCGCTTATACCGCCCCAAGTACCCTATATCTAAGTCTCTCTCTCTCTCTCACTCACTCTAAGCGCTATAGAAAAAAAGGGGTGAGAGGGTGAAATAGACGTGGGGTCGACTATTTCCTATCGGGGAAAAAAAAAGGGTTGAAGCCGAGCGCGCGTGTGCGTGTATGCGTGTGTCTATCGAGGAGAGAAAAAAAAGTCTATGCAGCCGAGAGAGCGAATGGTGTATAATATGTAAAAAAAAGGGCGGCGGCACGCGCGAGCGCAAACGAGCTAGGCTGCTTTTCACGATTATCCTTTTTGCGCGGGTTTTTTTTTTCATCTCTCTCTTCACGGGGTCTGCGCTCAGGACTATCGTTTAGGAAATTAGCGTTGGGGGATTGAGGCGAAGAGGAAAAAAAAAGTTGATGGAAAAGGTTACACGGTATGAGTTGCATTGTGCACGGACTTTCACCCTAGATATTACGAGTGCAGAACCTTCGGTAATCACCATTAAGAATCCAAGTACATCTTTAATGGATTTTTCGAACACTTTAATTATCTCGAATCCAATCGTCGAATCTTGCAAATTTACAGATTTAATATACAGCTCCTGGTCAATTCGTAGCCGTATGTAAAGAAAGACGAGATGCTCGTCTCGAGGATTCGAATTCGCTGACAGCGCAGTGAAAAGGGAAGCAGGAAAGGAGAAAAAAAAAGTGATCGTCGGTGGCGCGACGAGCTCGCCGAGGTCAGAGAGACAAAGGCCCTGGGACTTGGTATCTACACACTGACACGCACACACGTATACACTGACATATATCCTACGGCGAAAGGGTAAAGAGTGTATATACACATATAAAAGGGGGGAAGCCTGAGTTTAGGACGGAGAGAAAAAAAAACACGCACAGTGTCACGTGGGGGAGGAAAAAATCGGAGCGCTAGACGAAAGGATATATCTGCGTCGGGGGGTAGCGAAAAAAAAATAATAAGTAAGCGCGGTTATAAATGTGCTTGGCTCGACCGGTTGCGATAGTGTGTGTGTGTTTTTTTTTGTCTTGGGATCCAGTAGCGTTATACAATGCGTTTCGCGTATTATAATGCGAGCACGCGAATCGAGGCCTGTTATACATTAGCTGGCCGCGGTGCGTGTGGATTGTGTGTACGAATCCGATCAGGGTTTCGATCGTGTCATGGAATGGATATGATGCTTGATATTTTATTTGTTTTTCAAGCGGATTCGCTTATCTGAGTCAAAGGTGAGAATCACACAAACTTTAATGAATTGTTATTTGTATAATTTGGAGAACTTCAATTTGTGCATATGAATTGTTTTTGTCGAGAGTTCGTCTTCTAGTTATTCGCATGCAGGCTACCATGGAATTTACAAGTATTTAATTTGAGTATACAGATTTTGATGTTTATAATTTTTATAATAAAACACAGTATACGATTGCACATCAAGAGATATACGATTGTAAATTGTGTTTTATCCGGAAGCGATAATAATAGTTTTGATAAGAATATTAAGCAATATATGAAATTAATGAATTTTATAAATAAATTTAATTAACACTATAATATAATAAATTCATTAAAATAAATGATTCATATTCATTCAATTATAATTTAAATTCTAACTATATAATATTAACGACGTTTTTCCACTTATAATAAAATATTCTACTGGCTAGAGTTTTCTAAGTAATCTAATTCTATGTTTTAATAATAATCATCATTTTAATAATATATCACAAAACAATAATAATATTTTAAATATATAATTATTATAAAAATACATTCATTTGTTTCTGATAGCGTAATAAAACCCTTTGATAAAAATATATCCATTGAAATCCGACTAAACATAACTAATTATTTAAATATTTTTTTGATTTATCGCAATTAAATAAAAAAGAAAAATTTCCAGCCAAGTCAACTCAACTTTGTTCAAACGTACATCATCCACAAGTCCATCCAGACAAGCGAATCCAATCTCCCTTCCAAGCTCTTCCAATGCACGCGAAAACCTCAAGGCCGCAAAAATTGTCACGGACATACAGCAGCGCGCAAAAACGTTCCGCCATCGGTCTTTGGCGAAAGCGTCAACTCCATTTTGTGCAAGAAGAGGCCGGCTTTCTTCGCCGGATATAGCGGAGCGCGAGCGTATAACAAACGTCGCCTCTCGCTCGCGCGCTTCTGCATCGTCACCCGCAGAAACACACTCTGCGCATGTCCTACCCACGCTCGCATACTGTCAGTACGCATACAACACGGGCATAAAGGGGGAAAGGAGAAAAAGGGTTAACTCGCTGCAGACACGCCGCCTGCACGCGCGCACACTCGAGCTGTACTTCCTATACTTGTTATACTGTATACTCTATATATATAGCCACTCGGCGAGTCTTGCATGCACGATGCTGTCGTACGCACACACGTTGGAGTCTCGGAGCAGAGGTTGCGCTCGAGCTTGATTTCTTTTCTCGGTTCAGTGCTGGTGATTTAATTTGGTTTTTATAATTTGATTCTTTCGAAATCGTCTAGATAATTTTTTAATTTATCGTTATACTTTCGGGAATGGGATATTTATAATATTTTTGAAAGATATTTGAAATAATTTTAATTTATAGAAAAATAAAGAAGTATTATAGGTTGTAAAATGAAAAATTAGACTAAGAATGCGAGCAAATGTATACGAAAACGCTTTGAATAGCGGAAAATGTCAGTTGAGGCGTCAATCGTAGTCGAATAAAAAGTGCAGAACCCCGCAGTTTCACGCGATTTCGGTGTGAATATTATATAGCTCGCACGACGTACGTATATATATACGGAACGACTATTCGATCGCGTCTCGATTTCGTTTTTCTCAACGGTTCGCCCGTTTTTTTCTCTCCGTCCACTTTTTTCCTCGCTCTTTTCTTCTCTGCTCCTTCACTCGTATGTATGTAATTTCAGGAATTCATGCGAATGCGCGCTCCACGAGTTTTGGATAAAAAAAAATTGTAAGAGACTTTCTATGACGTTGCTTATTAACATCGAACTAAACTGGTTTTGAATCTGAAACATTCTGCAGATAGTTCAATGATTGTTGCCGGGGTTTCCAAAAGCTTATATTTTCGAGGTAATGGAAATCTTGTCAGACCACCGGATAAGGTTTTGATCGAGCTCATTAGCATCGCTCTCGAGAGGCCGAAAAGCACGAGAGGACAAGACGCGCAGAAAACAATCTCGCGAGAGATCAAGAGACCAATAAAGCTTGGCGACGCTCCGCATAAAGAAGGACTCCGAGTGAAACGGAAGTAGGAATCTGAACCGGAATACATAATAAAAAGAAAGAAGAAGAAGAAGAAAAGAGTCGTCGACGACACGGAATCTGAAGGGAAGGAAAAAAAAATCTCTAGAGGCGAGAGCTCGTTACGAGCGTTACACGCGATAGTTATTATTATTATTATTATCAGCGCACGCGGTTCATCGACGCTACGAGAGATTGAAACGATCATTCTAGTCTACCGCCGACCGACCGACCAAAAAAAAAAGAAGAAAAAAAAACACGCGAGAAGAAACGTCGATACATCGGAATTCTCGACAGTTCATATGCATATGCATTGACACGTCAATCAAGCCACGTATAACGTCGAATCGAGTTTCGATGGTCGTTGACTTTTTTTTCCTCTCTCTCTCATCGCGCCGCCTTTTCGATCACATACATAACCATAGTCGCGCACAGCACTTCGTTATAACGCGACGATTTCGGCGGCGTTTTTACCTTATATATATATCGGTGAGCCGGGGAAATATTCCGCTGGCCCATTATTATGCACGCATTCAAGCGACTCTGTTTGCTTTCACTTGCCCGATCGACGCGTTTTTATTCTCTCTCTCTATATCTCGCTCCCTCCGCGCGCCGCTTTCGACTTTTGTGATGTGTGCACACACGTTGCAGCGGCCAGTGATAAAGTTGGTTGTACTGAGAGGTTTTTTTTTTATTTTTGTGCGCTCCAACCGTCGCACATTGTTAACGTCACACGTGATATACTTTTTTTTCAGGAGATTTCGGAGGCGCTTTTTTCAACAGGCAACCGGCTTCTCTCTGTCACTCGTGAATGCGTGATTGTGAGCGCGTTCGACTCGATGAAGTCGATCGCGACGTGTATATACTCGGCTGTGCATTGAGAGAGAGCTTGAAAAGCGCAAGTTTTTTTTTTCGTTGCGTTTGCCGTTGATGGATTTTCCCTTAGTTTGATTTTGCATTCGGCTGATGATGGGCATGTATATACTCGCGTGTAATGTAGCGTTTTGCGCGAAGCGTCGTGTAATCGACTGATCACTAATATATAAATAATTGTCACTAACGAAGTTAAACATTTGTTTACAAGTAGGCGTTATGCAAATTATGATTATGCAAATAACGATAAATTTGATTATACGAACGCGGAAAAGATGCCTCCTGCGAAAAAGAGGTTTATAAGCATTGTATACGGTCTCCGAGAGTCTCTTTGTAAGGGAAAAAGCGGAACGAGGCCGCGAGTTCATGTATGGTATATAATATAAGACTGCGAGGTTCATTGAATAGTGATTCGGGAGAGAGTGAGAGAGAGAGAGAGCGGCGCCCGTTTACGACTATAAAAGCCCATAGCGCCACACGACCTTGAACTTGAATGCCGCGCTCTACGCACGGATAGACCAAAAGCCGGGCTCCGCATGTGTGTGTCCGCATGTGTGGGTTTTCGATGTAATCGATAGCATTGATTTTTTTATGCTCTCTCTCTCTCTCTCTCTCGCGTCGCGTGAATGGACCACCGGCTGATTTATGACGCCATGCGTATACGAGGCTTGCGCGTATATATGGAAAATTCACTTTGCGCGTCATTGTGGGCGTGTTGTATAATAAGTACTTTAATTATTTCAGTTGTTTTTGGTTAAATGCTTTATGGGACTATTAGCTAATGGAGAAAGTTTCTAAATAACGGAATGGAATTATTCGAAAACGCCAAATAATTAATATTTTATGATGTTTTTCTGCTTGCTCAATTAACGTTTCATACGCGCCTCTTTATAGTTTGTCAAAACAATCTAAAAATGTTTTCGAGCTCGGTGTAATTTCGTAAAAAACCGTTTTTTCAAACCGACCCAGCCACACCGACATATCTCCCTTACACCGCAAACATGTCGCAATAAATTCCTATATAATATATAACAGAAGAAATAGGGCGCGAACGAAGAAAGGGAAAGGGAAGAGCGCATCGAGCGCGAATCGGTCGAAATTCGAAAAAAAAAAACAGTCGTATATACGCAACTCCTTTCCATATCTCGTTCTATATACATAAAGTCAGAGAGAGAGAGGGCGTCAAATGAAATTCATACTTTTTCCCTACGATCGATACGCATACGACGTCCGTATATCAAACGACGCGTTGCATATCGTATTCCGCGCGACCCTAATTCATACGGAGTAGCTTCTTCTCGCTCTCTCTATCTCTCTGGTATATATATATAAATCAGTGCCGCGAAAAGAACGTGTATAAGAGGAGGATGCGGTTGCGTCGGTTATGCGCGTGGCGCAATTTCTATTCAGGACGCGAACTTTATTCCTTAATGAATAATTAAGCGTGAATTATTGCCGCGGCTGGGTTGGTTTTGATATTTGATATCGTTCGCCCGATGAATGCGTATTTTAGAAATCGCTGTGAATTGTACGAGTCCCACTTCTATATCCCACGAATATCTTATCTATTTTAATTGCAAAGGAGGACCATGCACATACACGTACGCACAATTCGCCGTCCTACTTAAGAAACATTGTGTCTGAAGCATAACGATATATCTAAAACTAGTTCAACCCTATATACACTGCACGTCCCATGTACATCAGGCCACCGAAAGTCAATACCCATACACGCGGCGCCGATAAATGTTTAATCGCTACACCAAGCCGAGTAGGCCAATATCGCTCTTATATATACTTAATACACACACACACACACACGCACGCACGAATTTCCTCGCGCTATTAAAACGAGTTTATAGGGGAAAAAGGAGGCGACGACCTTGGCCCTCGTCGGCACACGAGGAGTAGTCATCCAAAGTCCGCAGGCCGGACGCATGCAAGGGAAATTAGAGCCGTGGCGATCGACGACTTCTACACTACGACTCTATATAAGCGTAACCATGGAAATCGACTGTTTGTTTGCTTTTGGGCTTCTCTCTTTCTCTCTCTCTCTCTTTCTCTAGTCCTTGGCTCCCTCCGCGCGCGCGTTTTCTATCCTTTTTTTTTCGGGAGTAGCCCGGCGAGTCGCGCGCGCACGGGACGCAGTGCGATAAAACAGAGAGAGAGAGAGAGAGAGAGCCAAGTGGCTTCGAAGGGGGTGAACTAGACGCGCGAGCCGCGCTTGATGGGAATATCCGACCGTCTACTACTGCTTATATACAAGCTCTCCTTTTTTTTTTTTTGTTTTGTAAGCCTTTCACTCGCGTGACCGACCGATGAGAGAAGCGGGGCTTTTTTTAAGGAAAATGTGGCAGCCGAGAGGTTGAAATTCGATGAGTCAGGTGCAGGAGGATCGTTTTGGACTTAATTGTTTTTTGTTTTGATGGATGCCTGCGTTTTGTTGAGATTAGAAATGTTGCGCGTGCTGTATTTTGTTGGGGTACCGATTAAATTTATCTCTGACTCATTTGTCGTAACGGAAATCCAATTTTTTTTGTTATTTTACGAACACATTTTGTAACCCTTTCAGTTCGAATGCGAAGTATATAAAGGCGTGCTCAAATACCACATATATTGAGCTACTAAATAAGTTTTTTTACTGGTAAGAATTTTCACAGGCTTGAGTAGAGGTACTTTTTCATTATGATCTTTTCTCCGCAGTTTTGTTTTAACAGATACAGAAATCCATGTATAACATAGTTAATCCTGTTTCCTTTATTTTCGCTCTCGCGTCATCGCAAGAAATCTACCGCTGCACCCGAAACACAGCCGGGCACGCATCCCGACGCGTCAACTTCCGTATTGGACAAACAAACAAATGTCCATGTATACATGGATGCGCAACTCGGCTGACCACTGCTCGCTCCAGCTCAAAACCTGCAAAAACATCCACATCCCAGCCAAAACACAGCAGCAGCAGCAGCAGACCCACGATATAACGACGCGCGTGTCGCTCACTAAAATTTCACGTCCATCGTCCGCAGCTCTTGTGTAAATATTTTCAGCTAAGGAGAGAGAGAGAGAGAGAGAGTGAGAGAAGGAGCCGCGACGCGGGGGGGTTCAGGCACCGTATCGATTTTTTTTCTCTCAAAAAAGGAGAGAGAGAGAGAGAGCGAGGCTGTTTTCTTAGGTATACAGAGCCTCTCTGACTTTGTAATTCCATACGTCGGCCCTGAGGGGATGTCTCGAAAGGGTGGGTCGCCGCGTCTTCGTCTTGGTCGTCGCAGCGACGCAGTATAAGCGAGAGGAGAGAGGAAAAAAGGCACGAGTATTGAACGCTCGCGCGCGCGGAGAGCAGAAGAGGAAGAAGAAGAAGAAGCGGAGGCCTGTGTGCCACCGCCGCTGCTGCTGCAGAGTTTTTCCTCGAGACTGGGCCGAACGCGTCTACTCTCTTCCGGTTCGACCCTTTTCTACATCCCCCTCCCGCGCACGATATATATATACGGACTCCCGGATGGCAGCTATATATACGCGCTCGCCAACCCTTCGACTAGCTTTGCATTCGGCGATTTCTCGCGGCTGACGCGCGTATGTAGGATTGGATTCTTTGTCCTTTCGAGAGCTGCGTGTGGGAAACTCTGGCTCGCTTTTGAATAATAGAGGATCGAATGGATGCTATAGAATTTGCCGGGCTTAATTAGGAGACTCGAGCGTGGATCATTGCGATTGCGGTGATTAGGATTCGCATGCGTTGAAGTATATTGTGAATTGGTATGAACGGTTGGGATTCGGAGGGGTTTGTTATATACTAATTGTAGGTGTTGATGATAGTCTGATTAGTAGTGATCATTTTATTCCGAATGTCCTGTATATAAAACTTCAATTGCTGGGAGAATGAGTCGCGGTGGTATTGAATGTAAGATCGATTTTGTATATTCCTGTTTTGGTCGGGTTAAAAGGATAAATGTAATAAGACTTCCATCAGAAGCACATTTCGATCCATCGCTTTCAATTCGTATTTTCTATCGCCACGTCTCGCGAGAACTTAGCATACAAACACGGGATAAGCTGAAAATTCGTAATATCTCCTCTATACCCGAAATTTCGATTTTGTCTTCATTTTTCATTTGAAAATTCTAGTATAAAACTAATAAATTAAGATAGTGTGAAAACGTTTACTTTTTGTTTTGGTTTTTAACTTCGTATAGGTATATTTGTCTATAATATCGTACGCGACGCGGAAAATTTAACAATTTCAAAATACAAACTACGAATGGCCGAATTAAAAATATCAATCGTATCTGCAAATTTAACAATGAAACTGTATCGCCTGTATGCGCTCCTTCCACCTCATCATTTTCAGACGATACTCGTTCCCAAAAGAATCCTTCACGGCTCGGCAAAAGTCATTCCTCGCAACAATCGTTAACAAATCCAATCTCGCGTCCTCCCTAAGCAAAAAAAAAAGGAAGGAAAGATTCTCCAGCCGATCTTACACAGCCCAGAGAGTCGGAGAAAGAGCGAGAGAAGAAGCTATACAGCCCGAAACGGAAGCAGCAGCAGCAGCAGCAGAAGAAGGGCTATATATATATGTATACGCGTATCTCGCGGGTCCGCGCGCAACAGACAACGGGCTTCGCGCAGCAGAGGAGAGACGACCGAGCGACGAGGAGAAGAGAGAGAGAGAGAGAGAGAGAGAGAGAGTTGCTATAGAAACACTAATTCCTCGTCGTCTCTCTGCTTCGCTACAGCCCGTGCGCGACTCTTCTCTTCATCTCTCTCTCTCTCTCTCTCTCTATGTGTATACCTATATATACAGCACCGTAGCGAGAGAGAGAGAGAGAGGAATCCCGTGCAGCCGGGGGAAGAAAAAATAGCGAGGGTGAAAAACCTGGGGGGTGACTCAAATAAAAAAACGGATCAATATTAACTCTTTTTTTTCCTCCAGGGGCGCGCAGTAGCGGCCGCCGCATGGCCTCGTCTCTCTCTCTCTCTCTCTCTCTCTCGCTCTGCCCGGGGCTCTCTCGCTCTATACGCAACCTTTTTTACGCGTGTGCGTGAGCTGCGTGTATGTGTATATATATAGCTTCCCGCTTCTCTCTCTCTCTGGGCTCGTGCAGTTTGAATGCGCGGGGACGACACTACCACTCCTACCGCTGCTGCTGCTTCTTTTTTTTAGCTCTCCGTAGAGCAAAGTGTCTAGTTAGATAAGATTGTTTTTTTTTTTTCGTTCCTTCGTTCTTGTATAAGTGCGTGTCGTAGGAGTGGTTATGATCGCGCATTAATTCGCGTTGTTCATGAGGGTGATTTTGTATATCGATTGGGCTGATGATCGTATGGTTTGATTGAAATGCAAAAATGGTATTTAGGCATTGAAATTATATCGGCAGCTGCAACGAAATGTATGGAAATTTTAACTTTCTTTTTTATCGATGACATATAAATTTTAGCATATCTCTGTAATTTATAACACACTTATACATTATCTGCTAGATCGTCTTAATTGTAAATTAGGAATCGCTCAAATCATTCGAATTATGAATTCATTCATCATTAATAATTTATCTGTAAGTTTCAAGACCGTGAAAGCTCATATTCCAATATCTTTCACTTATCCTCGTGTACCTAGATCCACCCTCCACCCATAAAATTAAACAAATAAAACTTAGCATACCAAGAGGCCATAAGGACAAAAATCTATTACACCGCACGAACAGAAGCGAGAAAAATGAAAAGAGAAGGAGGCCAAAGCGAGCGTGGAGAAGCCGAAGCAGCAGTAAAATCCATCGGAACACGCATCCCCTTCTCACTCGGACAACTCGACGATGGCGCCTGTAGCTCCTTCCTTCCTTCCCTTTATGTAGCCCGCTACAGCAGCATATCCCGCTATACGGCGACGGCTTACTTTTATGCGCTCGAGCCTACTCCAACGAGATACGTGACTCTTTACCGGAATTCCCTTCTCTCGCGCTCTCGCTATACGCTTCTCATCCCCCAGCCGAGTCTCGTGTTTTACAAGGAACTCCGTACAGCCGCAGGATCCGCGGAATTTTTATTCCGGCCACTTTGCTCCGAGCTCTTGTCGTACTTCATACATACATATATATACAGCACTCTCCTCGCTCTCTCTCTCTCTCTCTCTTTTTGTTCTACGTGCTGTTATGGATCGTGTGGTTGACCCCTCTTGGGTGTGTGTACTTTGTCCTGATATACCTACTGTACGCTTCTGTTGTCGTTCCTCGTACGGAAATTCATTAATTTTGGAAATTGTGTTTTGATTGAAAGCCGAGCTGCTGCTAGTGTGAACTGGCGAGTGTGTGCTTATGCGAGATTGTTAAACATTTGTACGCGATCCGTTGTCCGAGTCGTCGAGCATTCCTTATACCCCCCTTGCGTGATTTTTATTTCGATTTTATGTCGGTTTTCGGGATGGGTGTGCGCAAGAGTGAGAGAGAGAGAGAGAGTGGAGAGTGGCTGAACATATCAGCCCCTGCGCGGCCGCAATTCTCCGAGCAGCCGAGTCTCGCCGCTGGAAGCAGTCCAAGGAGCCACGCGAAAAAAAATGCACGAGCTATGTTTACTGGGCTGGCATCTGTATTGGAGTTCGCGTCGAGACTGAGCTTATCAAGTTATACTTTATTTCTAGGATTGTTTTTTCTTACGATTCTACAGCTGGATTTACGTTTTTTTTTTGTTCAATTAGCCGTTTACAAAATAGCTTTGAGCATATTCGGTTTCGATTATAAGAACCGAGAAATTCACTTTCGTTTGCTGTGAAAATATGCTTATTTATATGTATATATAACACTATTGCAATCGTTAAAAAAGTTTATTCTAATTAAAGTAGAAAACAATTCGTTATAATCATGAGTAAGTTAAACGAATTATTAAATTATAGTAATATAGTCGATTAAAGTGGTTAAAAAACTTAATTTAAAAAGGTTATTTTACAAAAATGATGATATACTATTAAAAAAAGTGATACATATTAAGTAATTGTAATAAAAATAACTTTCTTATATGACGAAATTATGTTGGTCAAGAAGCAGATGAGGTCTGATGTCTCTCGTTAAATATCTCCTATCTGCCAAGCCACAAGTCAAAGCTCGCAACGATGAACAACAAACCCGTTATACACCAAAATTCAGATAAGAACAAAAAATAGCAGTCTTCACGAAACAAACACCTGCGCACGAGTGTCTCATCCGTTTCCGGTAAACCATATCCCCAGTTCTCTACACACACACACACACACACACACACACACACGCATGCACAAACAAGCTCATCATTATCGCTCTATGCAGGCAGCTTAATCTTTGCGCAATGCACACAAAAGCTCCTACTTTTTCCGCGGCGAGTGCAAAGTGCTATATTGGCCTGCCGGCAGGTGTGCGCGAGTTTTTAAGCCTCGGTCACGAGCAATTTCCGAGTTTAGACACCGCCAAATTCAGAGGGAGAGTGACTAAGGAGAGAGGTATTAATTGACATTGGAGAGAGAGTGAGAGAGACAGAGAGAGAGAGAGAGAGAGAGCGTAAAAAGGCGGCGCTGCACCTGCGGTTTAAAGTGCTCCGAAGAGAGATTGTAATAACAAGGGTTGAAGCGGCGCGACAAACGTCAAGTGCTGCTGCTGCTGCTGATGATGATAGACGAGGACCGATATTTTCCACTTCTTCTCTTTCTTTCTTGTCTCGATGTTTTTTAACCCGCTCGAGATTGTCGAACGAGTGTTGGAGCGAATTATTGTGTGTTTTCTTTCATACATAGGTATATGATCAAGGTTTATCCTGACTACTTGATTGTGATTATCTGTTTGAATAAAACATATTGCTTATATGTATAAACGGAGAATACTTGAAGGTTTTGTAGTACCTTGAAATTTGCCGAGCTAAATTTAGCGAACTAGACACTTCCTCCGAGTTTAATGCTTGCGTAACGTTAAAATACAGGCTTTGTATACTTTGCTCAAAACTGTCCAGATGTTGCTTCGTATTTTATCGGACAAATATTACGCCAGCCCTCCTCAGTCCTGTATAGTCCTGACGAAATTGTTCTCGTTAAGGTATTGGGCAAAAAGGAGCTTGCGATTAAGCTACAATTAGTAATATATATAATACATTTCAAACAGTTGTTACAGTACTTTACGGCCGACTGTTTGACCTACTTTTTCATGTGCAGTAAGACGCGAAATTCAAATCTTTTGACCTTGAAAATCATTCTCATTCTGCTTGCAATTAGAATTCATAATTTCTTACCGCGCATAGTTAAACAATTAAAACGAAGCAACTAGCGTTACTCATCGTGCATCGAATGCACCAAAGAAAAAAAGCTTCCATTCATCGCCACGCAGAATCCAGCTGCATAAACAACTCGACCGGCTGCACACATCCGCGGCAAGAAAACGCACCCACGTATATATACCCACCGAACAAGCAAGGAGGAACGATAAAAGTCTCGTGGCCGTGATAAAGCCAGGCGATAAGCGCCAGGTACATAACCCAAAAAGTGCGAGAGTCGAAGGTCGTAAACATCAGTAGGGAGGGAGAGAAGTGGAAGGAAGGAAGCGAGAGAGAGAGAGAGAGAGACGCGTGCCGCAATAACCGGCACAACGGAGCTGGCGTTTTTCTTGAACGAGCCGCTTCGAGATCTGCAGAAATGAGGCAACACACCTGTCGTCTTCTTCTTCTTCTTCTTCTTCTTCTTCTTCGTCTTCTTCTAGCGTGGCTCCCGCGCGCCGACGCGTGTCCTAGAAACCTTTTTTGAAGGACTACTTTACGTGTGTCTGCGCGCGCGCGTGTGTGTGTGCGTCTGTCGAGGACAGACTCGGTTTCGGTGACCTTATACTTAGCCCCTTCTGCTGCAGCGCGCGGCTTGTATATATATGCTATTCTGCTGTTATGGTTGCTAGACGATTTTTTTTCTAGGATCTAATTTGAACGCCGGGGGCTGATTTTGGCTCTACCGGTTGCGTGGGGCATTTTGACTATCTTATATGATTGAGGGTTGGTCTCTTTGAATATACGCGATTTTTAGCGTTCGAATAGGTGTTTGGATCGAATAGTGTTATTCAGTTTTTGGATAATTTGAATAACAATCGATGCGATTTGTGGCAAACAAATTAGAAAATTTAGAAAAAATGTCTTAGTTAAGGGTATATGTAACGAAAATATGAATCTAGGAAGTTTATACTTAGAAACATTTACATCACATAGATAATGTGATAATTTTTATCCGAACTCGTGCTTTTTATTCTATTTCAATATCGCCTCCCAGAACCATCGATATCATTCTATTCATTCATTCGCAAATGCATAAACCTTCAAATTAGCAAGCATAAATTAGTATACCAACGAAATAACTCGAATTTTACCTAAAAAATTGTACATTTCGTATATGACTGCAGCACACACAGATCGTGTGACCCAAATAACGAAAAATGTCGAAACGTATCTCTGCACACCCTTATTCGCGTATAAAGCAACGGTACATGTATATAACCAGTCGTATACGCTTCCTCCCGCGTATACGAAAATTCCCTTGCGCAATGAATTATACCGGCGAATTTCAAAAGGGATAAATTACATATGCATCTCTTACCGCTGCATATCGCGCGCGTATATTCGTACGGGTCGTTTCGGGGCTCCTCTCTCTCTCTCTCTTCCACTCTGGCACTCGCCAAAAGGATTCGCCATATGGTCCCCTGCGAGACGAAAGAAGAGAAGGATAGATAAATGGTTCGGGGAAACGAGCTGAGGCGACCGGCCCCGATATATACTGCACATCTTTTTTTTTTTTCTTTTTCCTTTATTTGGCGCGTGCTGTATAATTAAGGAGATCCTAAAAGAGATGCTGCTGTTGCTGCTGTGGCGGCGGCGACGACTCGTGCCCTCTTATATATATGTTTCTTTTATCTTGGCGGACTGGTCGGGCTTTCGTCAAGGACTAGGTCGTTGCCGAATGCGATTCTTCGCCACAGCCGCCGCCGACTCGCATTCTCTCTCTCTCCGTTTTTTGCGCGCTGCTCTATTTCGATAATGTCCCTCTGCCTGGCTTTTCGATGCGGAGAGTCTGTCTGGGCTGCTTTGTGAAATTTTGGCGCGTTGACGCTCTATATGGGTTGTGTCATCGCTTTGCTTAGGGTGTATATATATACAGGTGAGCGACTTTATTAGCTGGAGGTTCGAGTGAACGAGATGTTCGGAAGGTTCGAGGATCAAGACAGATGCAGTTTTCGGCTGTGATAAAATGATATTGGTCCGACGATTGCGAAATGAAGTGCGAAAATGTATTTGCGCATTATATGAGGCATTTATGTTAATAGTGTTGTATCAAAAAATAACGTGGTTAATAATAAATGTATTTGTAATTGCATATATACTGTTCACAAATAATGATAATATTATTTATCTATAGTTTTAATTTTTCACCTCATTGCTACCAACTTAGTTGAAAGAAAAGAAAAATGCTCGCCATATAGGCCCTTTTCGAAACTCAAATTTCAGATAGGCCCCTTTTCCCACCGAACCGACGATATAATACGATATAATACATACATTTTTGAAACTGTATCCTGATCATTACAAAAGCAAATTTATTCTTTTTAATGATCAATCATAAAATAAAGTGCAATTCCGGGATAATCAATAACAGATTTAATGTAAATATGTGTAGATAAAAAATTTTTGGATGATTTTAATCAAATAGTAACTCTTATGAGGTAATAGTATAACTGTTATGAGGTCAACCAACACCTGAGATATTAGAATATTAAAAAATGAAACTGTCGCATAAAGTAAATATATCTCACGAATACGAACAAAAAAAAAGATAGTTTTAGTTTTCAATATCTCGCCCAACAATACATTTAACTCGGTCGCGCCTGCTATATAGTCTCTTCCACGCTCAAAAACACAAACGAGGGTATACAGTACAGGAACAAAAGGAAAAAGAAGAACATATTTCACGAAAGCGCGCCAAATGCCGACTATAAGTATATCCCGCGTATACATCTTTTTTTCGTCTGCGGCAAAACCAGGCGAACCAAGAAGCGCATCCTCGTAGCCTACATATAAGTTTTGGCGGACCGAGTTAGGGAATGAAGGGTTTTTGTTTCGTGCCCGTGCACTTCTTGTTGTCCGTGCATGTATGTGTGAGTATAAGCATCTCCGGGCGCGCGCCGCTCATATATATATATATATATAAAGACCATATGTCGAAAATTGGCCGTTTCCGCAAAGACCTAGCGGAGGATTATTCATTTGAATACATATATAACTATGTATGCGTGTGTGTGTGTGTGTCTGCTACACGTTCGCGCATCTAATAATGTCGAAAATTTCACGGCGGTTGTGTGTGTCTCTCGAGTCCTCCGTAGTCTCGTTTCGGGGCCGTTTTGTCTTGCCCCCCTCCCCCTTTTGTCAAGGATGCGTCGATCTTGTGTATTATACGAGGTAATGTTGTATATACCATAAGCGGCCCCGAAAGAGAGCGAAAACCGCATCGCACGCGTGCGCGCAACCGATTTAAATGTGTGCAGTAAGTACCTATACGTCGTCTAAACGAGGATGTGCGCGCGAGCATTACGTGCGGAAACCGCGGCTTTGGCTTCCATCTTATAAGAGGATGAAATTTGGAGAAAGAGTCGTAGCTACAGGTTCTCGATGTTTTGCGCTTCCATTTGGCCCTGACAATAAGTGTTGAGTAGGTATAACGGGTAAATAATTTATGAGCCATACGTCAATTACCTGCACTCGTTTGATTCAACGATTCAGCCATAAACTCAGCATGAATGGTAGGTACGTCGTATACTCCCTTGAAAACGGGTTAATGGGGTCAAAGAAGAGCTTAGCACCTGATTTGGTTTTCCCATTGCAATTTGCCGGAATTAAATAGGTCTTAGACTTATGCTAATTAAGGGTCGCATTCTTTAGCTGGAATAATCTGATAATGTGTCGTAAAATTTGCGTTACCGTCCTCTAGCGATTTCGGAAGCGATATCGAGCTAAAGATACAAGGCTGACGAAGGAGTAAAGTCTTTCAAATTCACTTCTGTTAATGGCACTTGTCGCGTCCTAATCTTACCGAATGAATAAACCACACGTACATTTATTCTAACCCTTTGCGCATCTATAGATCTGTAATAATACTTTTGACGTAAATAAATAACGTTGACGAGTATTTCGCTGCGGTAAGCCGTATCCACGAAATAAAGCATCTTTATTCATCCCAACAATTTCGAGAAATGCAGCCAAACAATACCATCTATCCAAATCCCAAGAATTCCAAGAAACGCAAACCTCCGAAAGCGCCGCATACCGAATAACCCTGTAGCAGAAAAAAAGTAGAAAAAAAAACGACAAATAGAAACGACAGATCAGGAAAAAAGGCATATCCGAATGCACAGAACGCAAAACTGGAACGAAAAAAAAAAGGACTGCTGCGGCCTGAAAGCGTATAAGGTATACGTATAATATAGCCGTAGGTGGGCTCGAGCTTCAGCTTCGGGCAATGTACAATGCAGCGCCATTGGATGTAGAGAAACGCGATACCCATTTACCTACGCGCCTCCGCGCGCAGACCTGATATTATATACGTGAAATCTCTGCATAGGGTATAAGCGAGACGGTTAGCGATCATGGATTATTAGATGCTGCTGGGGTAAAAAAAAAAGGTAAATGACATGGCGGTGGTTATTAGAATCCTGAATTTTAAGCAGTTTCGTTGAAAATTTAGAAATGAATCTGAGTATTTACGCGACCGATGCACAGTAGCTGTGCGGTTCCTTGGGCTTTGTAATACACGCATAAACGGGCGTTTCTCCTTTTTCGTGGAATATTTGATACGAAGAATGTCATCTTTCCAGTCCATCCTCGAGATTCTACTCCACTATTTGTATTGTCTGTTCTTTCTTTTGCTTTGTCCATTTCGGAATTCCCCGTATATACGTACGCGTTGTTTCGTCTGGTTGGATATTAGAAAGGGTCGGAGTAAATTTTTGAATCGCCTGCAGGATCCTTACACCGATTTCTACATTTATATATACAGCGCATCTCACAATTTCATTTCTTCGCCATGCACGAAAAACTAGTAGAACGCTTAAAGATCCCAAAGTATCCGCGCACAATTCCAAATTACTGCGAAAATGCTCGCTAAAGTAATGGTGGCCGAAAAAGCGTATGTATATAAGTATACCCGAATTGTTGAGCGCGAGTTACGAGCTCGCTATTCGCAGCTCGTTTCCTTAACCTCTAATTTTCGTCTCTCTCCCCCTCTGCTGAAAGTTCCTTCCTCGTTGCTACACTGCACACAGCCGTACAAGCGGTCTTTTTTACTTTTTTTTTTTTCGTTGAGTGATAAAAAAGAGAGAGAGAGAGGGAGAAAGGAGAGAATATAGAGGAAGGAAAGAAAGTATAGAGGGCTTTGGAAAGGCGCGGCACGCGCGCTTGGGCCACAGCTCTACGCTATTCTACGGGCTTTTTCATCCCGCTGCTGCTACATTATACTTAACAAAGTAAAGGGAGAGCATTGAACTATAAGAAGCTATCGTAAAACGCGAGCGCCGCCATGGCTCTGCCTTGTAGAAAGTAGTATTTCTGATGTATACATAGTAGCTCGGCTGTACAGATGTTTGCGTGCGGAGCTTAATTGTTTTCTCCCGTGCATATACTTACGTATTATATTGTATTCGCGTTAGCTCGTGATATACACAATTTATCACGCTCGCACATGAGCGAGTCTGTGAAATGCCACAAGAGTTGATAAAGCATTGACGCTCGGTCGAATCTCGAGTATGTACCGCAATCGAAACAATTACACCAAATCGCATCTAAGCTCTCCCCCGTCCCGCCAAACTTCTCAATTACCTGTATATAACGCACTCGCCGCATCCCGTAAACATGTTTACTCTAGTAATTAAGTCGCTCGCGTCGCGCGCGCACACGGTAATCCCGGTAAAAAGAGGGGCCATCTCCGCCGCCGCTGCTCCAGATGAAGAGATCGATAATAGCCTCGGCACGAGCGTTTTTCTGGAAACTCGAGAGAAAGAGAGAAGGAGAGAGTATATGTATACACGCTGGCAGGGCTTGCGATCTGTTGCATCTGCCGGCGCGGGACGCGTGTGCCGCTCCCGAGGCTACCACCGCCCCGTATTACGGCCTAATGTACGTCACTGTGCCACGTACGGGATGCGCGCATTTACTTACCTTTGCATTGTGTGTATGTGATGCGTATCCTCTACACTTTCCTCGCTCAGCCTTTTTCACCCACTTTTCACTGATATACATACAGCTTTCTATTTGTGTGCTTAGAATTGAATTTCGTAGAATGTTCAGGATCATAATGGTATGCGTAATATTTTGTTTGATTATAGGCCAGTTCGTTTCTTTTTAAATATTAAACAACTAAAAGAAGTTTTTTTGTGACTTTGAGATATTAATAGATGCAATAATCATATGAAAATAAAAGTTCATTAGAACCCGTATTATTTGGAGTTAAAACCATCCAAATGTTAATTTAATGACAATCTGCATATAAGTATAATATAAGAAAAGAATGTTCATAATCGTTCATAATAAAAGCGATAATTTCTCGTCCATTAATCGAACGAGCAATCATCTATAATACTTCTTCCCCCAATTTTCGAATCCACGCAAACTTCATCAAAAATAAAGCAGCGGCTGATTAATGCGCGGGTCTCTCCGCAAGGACAATACGCGGCCACTCCAATCATCGTAGCGCGCAAATCAAACAGAAAAAAAAAAGAAGAGTCTCACTCTGTACACAGACGCGTGCACGCGAGCAAACAAAGCTACAATGAAGCGCGGAGTCATCGATGTTTAGGAAAAATAATCGATGGATAGATATTTTCGCTCGAAATATATGTGTACGTAGAAGAGGGGGTCAGTCGAGCAAAACCGACGACTCATCGCGCAGAGATCGCATCCGATATACGCGTGTCCTCGTCGTATAAAGCGACAAAGTGAGTGCAGCAGAAGGTATAAGAGGCGGCACAAAAAAAAGAGAGAGAAAAAGAGAAAAAAAAAACAGGGAGGGAAGTGGAAAACCAAGTCGTTCCCCCTTATGTTATACGTACAATGGGCAACGATCGCGTTCAGCTGCGCGCGCCAAAGCCATGGACCAGTTTCCAAAAATCTGCCTGCATATACGCGCGTGTTCTACTTGTCGTCGGATGTGTGTATATACGCAAGCCGTAGACACGCGCCCCAGCTGAAAAATCCCATTGGCTGTGTATGACTACACAGTCGCGTGCTCTCGTACGCGTATCCGTATAGGCTTGGATTTTTCCCTCATTTCGTTGAGGTGAATGTATCTCGTGGTTTCCTGCTTGTAGTCGAGCCTCTGTGACGTTCTTCGGCTTTTTTAAACCCATTTTAATGTTTTTTTCGTGAATAGTATGATATAAGAGAAGATTATTGAGCTGTGAATTGTTAAATTAAAATTGTTAATATTGTTAAAGTGTACGTAATACTTTCAGTAAATAGACTTAGAACTGAAATAAATATTTGCTTAAATTGAAAATAAACATTTGAGGGTTTGAAAATTGAGACTTTCTTCCTATAATGATTTGATCAATTCAAGATAACTTTCAATTTACAAATAATAATAAAAATGTTAAAATATTGAACAAAATTCCTAATTTACTGAAAAAAATTAAGAGTTAATAATGATGAAAATTAAGAGTATTCTTATTAAATAATCCATCATTGAAAACCAATGAATATCATAAATTGAAATCAATGAAAGGTATGAGCACAAAGAAAACAACACAAGGAAACGATTAAACAGTCACTTTTAATAATAAAAATAGTTCGACATAACCAGTCGTGAGTCCGTCGTAATTATCAACGGAACATTCATTCACCGATTAAACACTTGACACATTGCGAAAAAGTCCCCTAATGTATAATATGATACAATCGCTTCAATCCTCCATCTCCGGATAATCTTATACAACTTATTCTCTTTTTTTTCTTCTTGTTTGTTTGTTTCATGCACTAAACTGAGAATCACGATGCTTTTACATATACACACGCACAATATCTCTTTTTCCTTACGCTCTCATTTTTCTTTTTTTGTCAAGTATAATTATTGAAAGATAGGTTCGATGGCAGCGCACGTTTTTCATCGTCATTATTCATTTATATAACGCCTTATGAAAAATTTTCCTGATATATAGTATATATTTCATTTTTCTTATTATCGTCGTATTCGTACTGTTAATTAGTTACTCTCTCTCTCTCTCTCTCTCTTCCCTATTTAACCTGTTTAACCCTTTGATAAATTACAAAAATCTGTCTCTACCGCTATTTCCGTCTTATAAGTTTCTATTATCATCTTTTTTTGTACGACGACAAAAATTGAAAATTTGCATTCGAACCAGAAACGTATACAGCTCTCGTACAGCCAAATTTCAAGACCTTAGTTTTTCAAGTTCTAGAACGTAGTATATAATGCAAACTCTCAATTTGGATTGCCTTCTGTCCCTTGTTTAAGTTTCACGCAGTTTTATTCCCTTTTTTCATCTCATCTCTATTTAGTTCTTATCTATAGGAATACTATGCAAAATCAGTCTTGTGGTTGAGATATATTAGGTGTCTGGTGAGGTAGTGTCAGTTTCATAGTATACATTTGTAGAGCCGCCAAAAGCAAAATCCTTATATCATCGTCTCGATATTTTTGCGCAAAAAGAAAAACGTATCCGTGACAATTTTACATCGCATCGTCGATAAAATTTTCCAGCAACGTACAACAAAAATGCTTCTAGGTATGCACTTCCTTAGCGCGGTATATGCGATAAAAAATAAAACAGTACGACACGTACAGTTTCCGCGCGAAACCCTCCTTTCCTCGTAAATCGTGATTGCGGCAAAGAAAAACATTATTAATATGAATGCGCAGCGAATCGCGTATACATTAATAAAACGAAGGAAAAGTGCATTGTGCAGCCGAGGGAAAAAAAAACACACACGGGGGGAGGTTTTGTTGCGACGGGGCGTCGAAGCCGACGCGCGAGGTCGTTTGAGTCATTTATTATAGCGAGAATATCACCTGCTAGTCTTTTTTTTTTTTTTATTTCCGTTTGCGAAACCGTGCTTATAATTGTCATATCTCTCTCCGCATTTTTCTTCATTTCGCCCTTTTTTTTTTCTTTCGGTATAATAACTATATTTAGGCATACGATATATAGTATTGTTACATAAGGTCTGAATTTGTACCGTGTGTCTCGCTGCATGTCCGGGAATTCGAGCCTAAGCGAGTGGTCCAGGTTATATAATATATATATATAGTTTGAATACTCCGCGAGTGTTCGAATTCTCGAAGTGTTATTCTTTTTAGATTTTCACAGCACATGCAGTTTTGCAGTTAATTTTTTTAAGACTTTCTTGGGACCGTCGCTGTACAAAACTTTTAAATCTAGAAACAGCTACACTTTAGTCTAGGATTCGAGTTTATACTCCGAATAGTTTGTCCTTTTAAAAATACAGGGGTCTGAGTTAATTTCTAGCGTAGAGTTAATTTCTATTCTCTCTGCTGTCGTATTTTATTTATATAACGAGAAAATATTCTCGCCTCGCTCGAGTTTCTTACATTATCATTATAATCATTATATCGATTGTGTGTGTGTATGTGTGTATTGTTTTTTTTTATGATACAAGTTAATATACAAGAAAAATACGAACATTTTCTTCGGCTAATTACTTTATACTCACGAATTCGTCATCTATAATGCTTACAATTCGTCGTTTATTATTATGATACTTTAAATATTATACGTTAGGTAAATATAAATGTGGATATTATGCGACTTCGTTCCCGTAATATCCGCGCGATTGGGTTTCTTTTTAATGGTACAACAATGATGCTTAGAATATTTCAAACCAATTCGTCATATTATAACGGTAATAAATAAATTGTTCGAGTGCATCTTAGAAACAAAACTTTTTTCCTTACTCTTACATTCTATTATAATATATATATATAGGATCCGTGTTTCTTTATTGTAGGAAAATGTCAATGTTTCATCATTAGTTATCTTTACGTCTATTATAGTGAACATGTATATATCAAGCGCATCGAACAAAACGAATGTAGGCGTTACTTGCAAGGTAATTATTACCATTTTGAAAAATATCGATTTTGCTTTCTTTTTTGCGTGAGAATGGCAGGAACATAAACCGATTTTAGTACCTTTGTTTACTGTATTTTCCGATTGCTATATATTTTAACGATATTCGATCGGATCAAAGCAGCCTTCAATGAAACCTGAGTTCTTTATTTTTTTTTTATTTTATCTTAAGCAGAAAATTTTTTTTTCGAGAGACCGCAAGAACGAGGAATTCACACAAATCATTCAATAAATATCAACGTTCGGATGTTGTACAGCTCCTTAGAGGATACAAAGCACTGCGTATATGCAAAACGCGGAACGAAAGGTCGAGAAGTATACGATTGCCAGCTGTGTGGGATACCGGGCTGTAATAGAAAGCCAGCGAAAAAAAGGGAGGTGTCAACGTACGGATCGCGAGGAAGTCAAGGCCAGGGAATACGGAAATGGTCGCAAAAAACGCGCGCCGACTACGTGTAACCTAACCTTGACACTTGCTCTCCTATATAACAATGAAAAAAAAGAAAAAAGAAAAACCGAACATGAGACGCGCAAAAATCACTAGATATTCGCATTCTCCCTCTCTTATAAGCATGTAGACATACGCGTCCCAATACATATATATATATGTTTCCTCGTTCTCGTTTCATTCCCGTCTTTCTCGTTACACGACGTATTATAAACGCTCTGGTCTCGTCTTCTTTCTCATCGTTTTTTCTTTTTCAATTTTTTTTTTCTTAAAAAGGTGCGAAGCGAGAAAGACTTGAACGTACATTTTTTTTTCCTAGGTTTCTCTCTTCTTGCGCTTCCTTATGTACATTAATATGAGCGGGTTGGTCGGAGTGGCTTGCCTTTTTGTCGGGGTGAGAGCTACAAGTCTGTACTTGGCCTCTGTCGCCGTCCCTCTCGGATCGAGATTATGCTTTTTTTTTGTTAAATAAAGAATTGAAATGATTTTGTCAGTTTGGTGTCTTTTGTAGCGAACGATATGCAAAAGATTCAGGTATTATAGGTGGGAATAGGCAGTCGGTGCGAGTTCTTTTCAAGCCTAACTTATACATTTCGGTGGGATTTAAAACACTTTGAATACGTACGTGTCCATATTTTGTTGAGATTCACAATATATTTTATCAAATTTTTGAGAATTTCTTAAAATCAATAACCGTAATAATCCTTATAATAATTAGGTAGTTATATAACAGCGAACTTCAACTTTAAAGCTGTAGGTACCAATAATTTTGGTATTTAAAATAGTTTTAATGTCGACCTGCGTATTATTAGTAAATTAACCATTTAATTAATATCTTTGGTAATTCTTAATGTAATTATAGTTATGAATTATTTTATTAATATGATCTGTTTTTCATTATCCTGTAACAATTTTTGGTTATTTTTTGGTTTATATAATATGTCAATAGTTGATTGTGAAGTATTATTTTCTTTGTTTGATTAACAGCATCTCATTTTAATGAATTTAAAACAATCCGTTTCGATTTATATTATCCTTATTTGCATTAATAAATCAACGTATTTAAAAGCTTTTATTAAGCACAAACAATAAATTCTAGTTTGATTTAAATGTTACGAATCAACAACACTGTTGCATTTACTAAACAGAAATATCCACGATCGAGAATGCTTGGAAATCGAGCTTATATACACAGCAGCAGCTTGAACTGCGTGTGGTCGCAATTTTCGATAATAGTCTCAGCGTAAACACACGCAAACACAACAAGGTCCTGGAAAACTCCTGAACGAGTTTGTATCCATTCATTTTCCGATAGACGCGAGGCGCGCACGAATCGAATAGCCGAGGGGACTTTAGCCTCGCGTTTATCCCGAGGGCCAGGGATTTTTTTCAAACGTAGACGGAGCTTTTTCGAGTGCTGCTGCAGCCTCGACAACAAACAACATCCTCGAGATAGAGAAAGATGAAGATGCGCGTGCACATGCAGGAGGAATATAAAGACAGATAAAGCATCTCTCTTAAGATAATTTGGCCTGACCGTGTCGAGGATCAATAGTTCGCAGGATAAACAGTGTCTGCTCTGTCTGCTCCTTATATAGGAAATAAATGAAGCGTCCTGCGGGCGAGTCTCTCTCTCTCTCTCTCTCCCTTCCTTTTTTTATACGTACATTCTCGAGTTCGTCGGGAGTATAAGGAAAAGTCTCTTTAAATATCCGTCCGAGGACTTTCTCTCTCTTTCTGGGTGTTTTTGCGTGCGCGCGTACGAGCAGGGGCTTAAGGATCATCGGACGGAAGGAGACAAGAAGAAGAGGAGAGGAGATCTTGATCGGGTCCGATGGAGCGTGAACGAAAAACGCAACGCGACGCGACGGATAGAAAGAGAGAGAAAGCTGCTGTTGGTGATGCGCGAGCGCGTGGATGGCTGAGAGAGGAAAGTCCGTATATATGGGAGCATGGAAAGCGAGCGAAAATACACGCGAGGGGAGGGAAAGTGGAGTGGCTTTCTTTCTTGTGATTTCTCTCTCTCTCTCTCTCTCCTTTTCTTCTGCTTCGTTTTCCTTTTTTTTCTACGGAGAGGAGGATGCGCTTACGGAGAGGGATGAGAGGGAAAAAAGCGTTGGAATCCATCATTTACGTTTTCTTTTTGTGAAAAACTTTGAGGTTTTCATGTTTACGTTTTCTCGAATCTGTTAATTCGAATCTCGAAAATAACAGATGACTAATAGTTATGTTTTTGAATCTTTCGAAGCTATAAAGGTATAAAGAAAACGCGAAATTTGATTTTATTCGAAGATTATTCTAAAAAGCTACGGTACCGTTAAGTATGTAAAAACGTGCAATTAACCCAGTCATCAAAATGTAACCTGCACACGAAAATTACGCTATTGCGCAAGAGAGATTCTAGAGACAGAAGCGAGAGAGAAAGCGAGAGAGAAATAGGCTACATGGGGGGGAAAAATCTGTACAACAGGGAACTCGAGGAAATAGAAAGTGTAACAAAGAGAGGAAAAGGAGAGCGCGCTCACGTATTGCGCCATTGTGCGGATTTTCCCCAGCGTATACATATATATATATATATATATATAATGCCGCCTCGCTCTCCTTCCATATCCACTTTTCCATTCTTTCGTATACAGACGATATATAGAGCTCGATGATACATAAACATTCCATGGCGGTCGAAATCTGCGCGCGCTCGCGAACGTCTCTCGGCGAGGAGGAAAAAAAGTTTCCTTACGGTAGTCCTTTTTTTTAACGTATATAGAGCGCGTATATGTAGGTGAATAAAGCGGAAATGCGTAATTATTTGAGAAAAAGGGGATGCGCGTACGGCGAACGGGGAAATTTATAAGAATGGAGATGTAACTGTAACGTTGAGCTTTAATGCGGCTGAAGAGGTGGTTGTTTTGGAGAGATACTCAACTGTGCGTCTATCCGTTATTTCATGTGAAAGAATAAAAATCCTCGCATTGAATCGGACGAAAGTAATACGAAACTATTTCTGCTTTTTTCCTCTTTTCTTTCATCGAGGCATAATAGTAAGGTTTGAAGTAGAATTTAAATAAATTTTCTCGGTTAACGTAAATTCAGAATTGTGGGAAATTCCTTACCGCCTTGCGCGAATCCTTGTAAATCGCGTCGGTCCCAAAGTTAAGACGGCCGAAAAAATCCCGAAGAAGCTACAGAGGAGACGGCGAAAACAACGGAGTATAGAATTTGGAAGGCGAAACGAGAGCAATTTGCAGCTCTGGCTATGCCACGCCACACGCACGATGTGCCAAGGTGCGAAAAGTTGTGGGCTGCAGGCATCGAAGGGACGAAGAAGAGAAGGAGAGAAGAGAGAGAGAGAGAGAGAGAGAGAGAGACGCTCTCCTATTGTATAATACGTGTATCCCTTGGCTTGGTACATGTACAACACGCAGCATTGCGTTTCCAATGACAGAGAGAGAGAGAGAGAGAGAGAGAGAGAGAGAGAGAGGCAATGGCCGAGGGGCGCATTATACAATGAATTGCCGGGGCTTGACCTCGACTTTGAAATTTGCATGGCGGCAGTCGTATAAGGCCAGAGAGCCCGTATATAAATCAGCGGAAGGTCGCTTGTCTCGGCGCGCTCCCATTCAGAGTGAGAGAGAGCTTGCGAAAACTGGTCCGCGAGCGGCGGGACGCTTTTGTGTACGCTGCAGACGCGCGGCCCGGAATTCACGACAGATTTTTTGCTTTCCCCTGCAACACGCTGTCTCTTCGCTTTTTCCAGTTTCGCTCGCGCCCGTGGCATGGAATAGATCTGTATTTTTAGAATTTGAATTTCGGGATGGAAAGTGTTTAGTTGGAGCAAACGTTGTATTTGCGCGCTTTTTTTCTTGCAGATTTAGTTCCGAGTACCGTATCAAGTATATGCAATGAAATATTTATGTTTTTTTCTTTCAAATATGTAAATGAGTTGATATAAATTAGTTTTATTTCACTGTTAAAATGTAAAACTTGAAAGAAGTAATGTGTTAAAATTAATATCTTAAATATTTTAGCGCAGCAAAACTTGCACTTTTAGCAGCATAAAAAATTGTATTTATCTTTGCAGCTTCATTGCAATTCGTTTAAAAGATTTTTTTCCTAATTCCTATAGCTCAGTTTGAGCACAGTCTTAAAAAATAATTATAAACTAAAGTATAAGATAAACAAGGATGGCAATAAAATAAAGGAAATCATAAAAGGAAAAGTATAAAATAAAATAAATAGAACGAAAAAATATTCCTGAAAACATTGAGCATGTATTTTGTTCTTTTATCTCTTATTCACGATTTAACAAGAGTCTTCTCTCGGCTCGCTTAATTGATAATATCGGCAGTTACGTCATCACTGTTTTGATTATCGTTCCATAGCTTCGTTTATATATCTGTACAAGAGGTAATTATGGCGATGACAATATAACAAAAAATAAATATAAAAAAACAATTGTTTGGACGACTATTCTCAGACTCGACAATGGACTCGAAGAATAGGAATTAATATAATAATAATAATTTTATAATAATAATAATAATAATAATAATATAAAATTATTAATAACTACTATGTCGGCCAATGCGACTAATTTTCTACTACATTAACTAGTGAATCATCTAAAAATCTTTTGCATATCGTTTCGCGCGCGTGTATATATATTTATATATACCTAATAATATAATATCTAAGAGACTGTAAAATCGCATTTTCCTGAGATGTAATAGACCGGTGACACGTGTCAAGTGTCCCAGGCCGCTCACTTCGACACACAAATCCAGGCCCTTTTAATATCCATATGCCCGCGATCCGGCGATCCCAAAGTGGAATCCAGCCACTAGTGATTTTTCATATTATTCGAGGTAATAATATGTAACGCGCGTCGACGATTGAGCCGCCGATCGTTCCAACAATTTATTCTAAATTGCTAAAAAAGAGAGCGATCGATCGGCGCCTCCCGTCTTATTCTAATAAAATGAAAAGTCACCATGTTTGAAACTGACTCGGTGGGATCGGGCGCACGCATATGGATGATTATAAGAGGTTGTGGATGAGGTGAGTCTTTGGGATTAAAACAATATAAATTCGAATGGTTAATACGCGAGAGCTGCGATGGCGACAGAGGCACGGGTAGAGACCGACGTCGTCACTCTCCCCGTTACTTTTAACTGTCAGAGGAACTTGTATACCAGATAACATTCACACTATTCCACAAAATGTTTATTTTAGTTTAAATTTTATTATTTTTTTTTTTTTACTTTAGGTTAAGTTTTTTTTTTCTATGCCTTAGTGCTTCCTTACTAAACCTTCTTAAAAAAAACTCTCTCCTCAGTCGAAAATTCCGCTCGAGGTACACGCGAGCTATATATATACTTTAGTTTCTCGTGATATATCTCTGTCTCTCCGCGGGTAGAGCAACATACAAAATCTAATATCGAATCGCGGATTTGTCTGTTTATCTCCTCTCCATCATTATGCACATTTTCTCTCAGTATGTGTATGTGTGTATACAATCGCACTCACTCACGCACACGCACGCGAATATATAT
>UELU01131711.1:0-16641 GCA_900490025.1 Megastigmus dorsalis
ACACACACACACACACACATGTACGCGCTGGGTGAGTCAGTGTGTGCGTATGACCGAGAAAGAGGAAGTTGGAGGGCATGGATGCAGGGAACTGGGGAGGGGCGAGAGAGAGAGAGAGAGAGAGAGAGAGAGAGAGAGCCGAGGAGCGGAACGGGCGCGTGCACAGAGCGCAAGTGGCCTAGTTCGGCGAAAGGCGCCGATCGATAGCGCATTCTTGACTTGAAAAACTGGCGTCAGTGCGTCAACGCTATATATACACACACGCAGAGAGAGAGAGAGAGAGAGAGAGCGAGAGAGAGAGGGAGGGAGAGCGTCGCACACACAGAGGCAGCGCCCAAATCTTCAAAAGAAGCGAGGCTGTCTGTGTATGTTTGCGTTTGCTTGCGAGACAAGAGCAGCAGCAGCAGCAGTAGCTACACAGAGGATTCGACGCGTCTCTCCCTTGTCGCAATCTCGCGGGATTGGTTTAACGGCTGCAAACACGTATGTACAGCCCTGGCAGCCTCTCCACTCCTTCGCCCCTCCCATCACTCCCTTTCCCTCCTGCTCCTCTTGTCACAACCTCGACGCTAGGTATTATCGTCTGGTGAGCCCCGTTGTCAACCCCTCGCAGCCTGAGTAGACGTCGTAGTCGTCCTCCTCTCTCTCTGACTCTCTCTCTCTCTCTCTCTCTCGCTCTGACACACACACTCTCTCTCTCTCTCTCAACGTGCCATTTAATCCTCCCGAGGCTCGCAAGAGCGCGCGAGAACGAGAGTCTGATAAGAGAAATTGCCAGCGATTCCTTAAGAGCCAATAATACCGATGCTTCTGCTGCTGCTGCTTCTGCTGCTGCTGTTGCATTTGCCTTTATACCAGTTGAGAAACGTGCGGATGGCGGGTGCACGACTGTTTTCCAAGCGTGCACAAGGTGTTGCTGCATTAGGGATATTTGACTATTTCGATTTCTGTGCATTTGTGTGTGTGTGTGTTAAAAATGTTAAAGATATATGTATTAAAATATTTGGTATTTTTTAAGTTTTTCCGAAAATAGTACAAAGACGTGATAGTATACGTAAAGAAGCGCTACAATAATTGCTATAGCATAAAAATAAATCTATAATTGAAAAGACAATTGCATTGGATCAACGCGCGTCATGGAACATGAAAAACAAAAGTAAGAAACCCGTGCCCCGGCATTCCGATATACACATGCTTGTTTAGTAGGTCGTTAACAAAAGGGATCGAAAGCCCAGCCATCAGCAAACACAAGTTTCTTATCATCCCCCTGAAAAAAGTACAATGATAAAGTTCTACTCCGATTTATCGCACGGAGTATAAAAGAAAAGAGAGGCAACGATCGGATAATCCCCGAGATCGTCGCGAATATCAACGTTCGGTCGTAAGAAGAAGCAGAAGAAGAAGAAGAAGAAGAAGAAGAAGAAGAAGAAGAAGAAGAAGAAGAGGAGGAAAAAAAAGAAGCAAAGAGCCTCGAGACCCTGGCGGCGCTTCCGCATCCATCCACCCAGTCGAGGACAAGCAACTAATTGACCTTCTAATTCCGTGCCACCGGCTAACTTGGTTAGCGTGTGGACTGCAGAGAGACAGAGAGAGAGAGAGAGAGAGAGAGAGAGAGAGAGAGAGAGAAGGAGCAAACGAAGAAGCTGGAGGTGGTGGTACTGGTGGAGGGTGGGTGGTGGGCGCGAGAATGGGTCTCTCTCCCCGAGCAGTTGTAGCAAGCAACTTTCGAAAAGTGCGATTCGGGTCAATCTAGTTCGTTAATTGGGGTAAGAAGGCGTGCACCGCACCGCGCTACTTGTACCAGCTCGAACGCCCCCTTCCCCACAGCCGCCGCAGGCCACGATCCACGATCGCTCCGATAAGGTCGTCGTCGTCGTCGTCGTCGTCGTCGTCGTCGTCGTCATCCTTTCTTTCTCTCTCTCTCTCTCTCACCCTATCCCCGTGTTTCGGCGTCGACCGTATAACTCTCCTCCTCTTTCTTTATCGATATATATAGATGCCTAGAGATACGTGGACAGTGTATGTATATATACATATCGCGTACAGGAGACGTCGTCGTCGTGAAAAGAAAATCCCGAGGAATGCCCTGCGGAGCTCGGAACGCCATCAGAGTTTTGTGATTGCAAGAAAGAGGGAGAGAGAAAAGAGAGAGATTTGTGTATATGTGTGTGTATATGTGAGTGTGGGTTGAGTACATGTGCGCCAGTGCCCAGTTGTATCATCGATCTTATTTCGAACTCTTTCTCTCGACTTTTCTGCGCGCCGGGGGCCAAACAACGAAAATAAGCTTTGAGTTTGCAAACGCGACCGAGAGGGAGAGAGAGAGACAGAGAGAGAGAGAGAGAAAGGATTTGTCGAGTTTCCCCTGGCTTTAAATGTATCGTGAAATTGACCTAATAAATAGATTTACTGGTTGATTTTTAAAGCAGGGATTTGCTTCCCGATGGAACCTCTATAGTTCCTCCTGCCAGTGTGCCTGCGCAAGTTAAAAGTTTATAGGTACGAGATATGTTTTGCTCGTTTTACTTGGAAATGTACATACAGTAGTAGTGAGTTACATATTGGAGGAACTTTTTTAGCTTTGGATTATCTTCTTGTATGTTTCGAGAGCAAGATCAAACGATAATGTACGTTGATATTGAATCGAGATTATATTTTCACAATGCAAGATTGCCATTTTGTGTTTGTTTTTATTTTTAAAAAATTTATGAAATGCGCATCGTACAATGCAAATCGTTCATCTCTTTGTATACACCTAAATGCGCTTTATTCACTTACACGAAAACTGTATTCAGCGAAGAATAGGAGAACAGCTATAATAGCTATTGAATAGAAAAATAAAAGCAGAATTACCTAAATTGACCGGCGTAGAAAATTCAATATGACAAAAGATCTCTTCCCGGGTAACTATGCTCCTTTCATGGCTCCTGCCGGTGGAAGAGCACATTATTCAAAACTGTAACATCAACGGCCAACGCTCTGTATAACGACGGGCTGGCGCAAAAAATGGCCGTCACCCTTCGCCACTCTCTTTCTATCTCTCGCACGGAGGATGGTATATCGGCTAATTTTTTTTCTTTCTCTCTCTCTCTCTCTCTCTCTTTCTCTTCCGTTCCCCTCCTCCACCTCCCCCCCGCCCCCCTTCTCCTGCAGCCAAACAAGAATTTGTAATCCCTTGGAACCCAAAAAAAAGGCGACGGCAGCAGCAAATCGCTCGCCTCGCTTCCCAGAGCAAAATACTATACACAGAACTGCTTCATCATGATTTATACGTCGCTCATCCTCCCGCCTCCTCCTCCTCTTCCTCCTTTTGGCGGGGCAAACAAAAAGGTTATGGAGAAGAAAAGCCGGAAGAAGACATTTGTCTCCCCATTCATCTCTTTGGCCTAATGCATAATCGATAACCGGGGCTCTTTAAATCCGGACGCTCGCGCGATATTTTTCTCCTGCCGCGCGCGACTCTCTCGGCTCGACCTTTCATATAGGCTGCTCTTCTCCTTTTACCCGATCTATATATATATATGCGTTGGTGTGTGTGTGTGTGTGTGTGTGTGTGTGTGTGTGTGTGAGTGTAGCCTGAGCTATTTATGAATAATACAGTTGGCGCGTATTCGTTCAAGTCTGCGATATGTGTATAATGTATATCATTCAATTTTAAACTCGGGAACTGGAGCTTTCGTTCTTTGCTGCAGAAAAGTGCAATCGATTATTTTTGATATGTATTCCAAAGTATTATTTACTCATGAGATAGGATTTAAGAGGGTAGTAGCAAAGACGCATTGAATAAAATGTATATTATTTATGAAATATATTTAATATTACACGTAAGTGAACACTTTATACGATTGTCTGAAAAGTAAAAAAAGGTAATTACGAATTGAAATGGATACGAATGCTGGTAGATGCATGCAAAAGAAAAAGTAGGTTCCTATTTTGTTCTCACCCTATCAGAATTGGACAGATTCAATATCCTATAAATCGTCTAAATTTAAGAAACTCCTAGAAGTTTTCGCATTTGTTAGGTCCATTGCGTAGAACTTTAAAACCTTCTATATACAACTTCATCTCACAGTAAAATAAAAACCATTTACAAAGACACATGCGAGTATCGCCCAAGTTACACGCACAAATTCCTTCCAACCGTGTGCCTGGCCTCTATTACTATTTTTTTTATGTAACGTCATAATAATACCGCAAAAAATCGCGGTAAAAGTAAAAATAATCTAACTGTATCGATCTCCAGTAATATTACAATTCCAAACGCACGCACTATTATATCAATTTCTTTAAAAGATCAGCTATAAGACGTTTCGCCCAACGATTTACAGCTTAATAATCGGACGGGCGGCTCTGCTCTCCCTCTCTCTCTCTTTTAAGTTAAGAACGCAGTTAAGGAGTACCTCTTCGAACTCGATTAACATTTCTGTATGTTAATTTATTATGTATCGTCCCATATACATCTGTCTTTTATTGGTATGAGTGTATTTAAGGGATGAGTGAGAGGAAAGAATGACATTTTTGTGGTGTGAATGTGTTTAATCTTAGTTCCTTGACTGATAGATATTAAGACTTTTTTATATTTTTATTTTATTTGATATGAGCAAAATGTTTTGTATATACTGCACACTGTGATATTACTGTTAATTATAAGACTGACTTACTGTGATAATTCTCTAGTATTTAAGACTTTGTAATAGTGACTGTGATATCACCGACAAATAAGTGTGCAATATTTTATTTCATTTTATCCGATTTAATTGTATAATCAATATTTTACCATTTTTGTACACCATTTGCAAATAAATACATATCTCTCTCTCTCTCTCTCTCTCTCTCTCTGAACTCCACTCCACCGCATCACTTTAATCTCAAAGTCCCTTCCCTACTCCGTCTATTTCGCCCTCATATGCAAATTAGGGAACATCGCTTAATGGAGCTTCTTCTTCATCTCTCTCTCTCTCTCTTTCTCTCTCTCCTCTCTTTCTCAATCTTCCTGCAGCCCTCCTCCTTCCTTCTCTCTCTCCCAGTGCAGCCTGAGCAATTGAAACAAAGAGGAGAGAGCGAGAGAGAGAGAGAGAGAGAGAGAGAGAGAGAGAGAGAATTGTTCCCCGGAAGCTTACCACTGCTACACCGTATGTAGAGACCCCAGCCCCGTATGCGCTACGTCGTCTACGGCTTTTTAGTCGAGGCGCGCGTCTACACACTGGCCACCCTTCTCGCCTTCTTTATTTCACCGCCAGCTCCTCTTTTTTCCCCTTCTTTTTCTTCTTCTTTTGCGTGCAGCATCTTTAGACCGAGAGAGGGAGGAGTAGTCGGGTAGTATAAGCACCGCACACAAAGTAGGACGGCGCCGCGTCTCGCACCGCGCATACACGCACACACGGACGGCGAGGAGCTAAGCCCGGAGACTCCAAAACTGGGCTTGACGCAAGCGAGCGCGCGCGCGAGCTTTTGCGGCGCCTGCGGCTCTGTGTGCGCGTGTGTGCGTGTGTGTGCGTGCATGTGCTCGCTAGTCCAGTTCATCGACCCGCGCAGCGACGACGAGTGAGTCGAGTATAGCGCGTATATAATAATTCATGCGGCGTGCGTCGTCGTCGGTGCAGCGTCGCGCGGCCTGACTCGGGATTTAACGGGAACGAGCTGGACGATTACGACGATTCATGCGCCGAGATAAGGGTATGGCTATCTTAGACAGTGCGGGAGACACGAGGGGGACGAGGTGGACGGTCCAGCTTCGTTTGCTCTTTATAATGCGCCGGTATTATGTTGCGCGCGCGAGGATTGAATTATTTTTCTAATCTCTGTAACGACCGGCTCGCTCCCTGCGCGTTACGACCTTCTCATCCCCTCTTTTTCTCGAAGGACTATATCGTGGTGGAACTAAAGTTTTACGGGCTTGGGACGTGAAGGGATCTGGACCAAAGGGATTTTTTCCCTCTAGTATTAGTGTAAATGACACGGAATCGTACAAATTGCCTTTAAAATTATTTTATATACCGCAGCAGTTACAATTCAAATTAAGTTATGTTGATGCCTCGAAATTCATTCAAATCTATTCGAAAATTAACCACAAACCAAACGAAAGCATAGAGTTTATACTTTTGTGCATTAAGAGATAAGCACGTTATCGTTTAGGGACCGGATGAAATAAACTCGAACGCAGTACGAGAAGGCTCTCGAAAACCTAATGAACCGAAACTCCGAAGCAACGCCCGGCGCATATATATATACATATATATAAACTTGAAACTCCGAAACTGCCCTTCACCAGTAATCAGTCTGCCTTTAAAGTGCCCAAGCAATCCTACCTATACTCGTCCTTCTCTCATTCGCTTATACTCCTTCCCTCGGTCAAATCAAGTGAAAACAGGACGAGTGCGTTCAGACCACGAAAACCATATATATATATATATACATAGATCACTCGACAAGTCGACCGTGGTGTATCATCTGCGCTATTCGAAACTTTGACATCGATTAGAACGTTATCCATAATTGTTTCGAGAATAGTTTAGAAACGCTTTGTATGCGGTCAGACATTATACTGCAAATATATTTAAATTATAATTACTGCCTTCACGGGTTGTAAAGTCCAAAACATTAAGTTCAAAATGTAGCAAGTCTAGCGGTTAAAGCTGTCCTTGTAATATTTTTTAACGATAAACACCTCACCCTTATCTCAATTTTACTCACCAATTTTCATCTAGCACTAAAACTTAACGTAAAATTATAACAAACTTGCCCCAGTTATATATACGACAAAAAAGTAGCCCTCAGTAGGAAAAAAGCGAGCGAGATATAAGACATCCGGTCAGTATAAATATTGATCGACTATTTCCATCCAATCCTAAGCCGCAAGTAGTTTTCCAAGCGAAAACACTCGAGTAAAGTTTTCAAATAGTCGAGCCGGTGGTGGCCGGTGGTCACCATTGTACAAAGGGGTCAAGATTTTCCCGACGAAAAATTCATATCTCTCAATGGTTTCACGCTTCGAATATATATATATCCGCTAGCTGTAAAATTGAGGCTGTTAAAAGCGAGAGATAAGCGATATATCCTCACGGACAATAGTCCTTCTCAAGGACGAACCTTTTTTTATTTATAGCAACTGCACTTTGGAGAAAGGCGCCCATTGCGTTAAACTCGCTCACCTCGTAAGCTGCAGTTAAACTAGCGCAGGAACATCCGTCTTCGTCTATCGCATTGAATACAAGTATAAGGCTATCTCGAGCGAGAAGTTGCCGTACAAGCGCGCAACTCGGCCCTTGTATAAGCACCGCGTAATGTCTTTTATGCAGATTCAATGACTTCAAAAGCACAAAACTACATTATGAAAGCTCGTGCACAATGCCCGCGTATCCGTGGCTTTTTATTAACGCGGCTTTTTTCACAGCTTCGAAACGAAAAAGTTCGGCGTAAGAATATAAGCCGTACGGGTATAGTTCCAGGGATTTCTTTTCCTTATAATGCTCAAAGGGGTTCGGAGCGTACAAAGATCGAAATGCCGGGCAAAGGCCTAACTCGAGCGTTTCATCGCAACCTCCTGTGTATATACGTATACTCTCGGAGCGTCTCTAAAGCCCTTGTACGCAAGGCATCGCGGGTGGTTATACGGAGGTGGGGAGGGGAGGGCGGCGAAGGCAAATCACGGCCGAAACGAGCGGCCCTTAGAGCGGAGAGGCACAAAGGGCCGACTGATTCTGCAGTCTTGGCCTGTTCGAGCACAAAAGCACCTCTGGACACTCCTACCTCTCCGCTCGGTGGCTGCGTGCTTTCCGAGAGCGACGACGCGAGAGTAATAACTATACGCGCACCAAGAGAGAGAGAGAGCGAACTTTGACGCGCTCGCAGCTACGTCGAACATTAGCCGGAGCCAGGAGGGAAAATGTCTATAATAAAGGGGCTTGAACTACGTGAAACTAATTCCGGAGTGCGCGAGAGCTGAGAAGAGAGAGATCGAGACATAGCCGGACTCCTTTGCGCGCGAGACTCCTGCGCAAGTTCCCGTATATATATATATATATATATATATATATATAGCTGGCAGCAAATTTGGACTTTTCAAGACTGCAGCCGCGCGGCTTGCGATATTAATGCTGTTAATATTCCTCTTCCACTTCCCACTCCCCCCCTCCCCGGCCCCATCAACCGCGAGTTTCTCTTTGAGAATCCTGGGCGCGAGTGTAATACGAGAGCGACGGCGGCGGCGCGGGCGGTGACGGCCATATGCGTGTCAGTTCGCGGTGCTCTCGTTCAGCCAAGTTTCGCGGATGCTTTTATCTCTCCCCTTCACTTAATCGGTTTTGTCGAACCTCGCGTATTATAACCCAGAGCAGTACTTGGTTTACGCAAGTTGTTGGCTCTTTCAGCACTCCTGCGCGGACTTCTGGAGAATTTTTACGCTCTGATATGAAAGTCTTCTAGAATTCGGTACTTTCTTATTCAGTTCTTATACTATTATGTTTGGTAAATGAGAGGTAACCGAGTAATTGTCTGCATACAATAGATGGGGTTTGGATTTATTTATGCAATGCTGTGATGTTGGATAAAGTATTTATCAGTAAAACTTTGAGATGAAACGCTTACGACCACTCGTAAATATTAAAATCATCAGAATTCATAACGTCATATTACTTTGTTATTTGCATTTTTATTAAATGCATTGTGTCATATTACAGCTTACTATACGTATAATGCATTTTAACGTGTATTTTAAGATTTTTTCATATATAATTGAAATTCGTGCGCGAAACAGTTTTCATGTCAGAGAGCTTTTAAGGCCATGTTTTCAGAGCTTACGACAACTACGAGCTTAGAACTACTAAATGCGTTTCAAATTGAGATGAAAACCAAAATATGATGGGAAAGGAATTATACTGTTATAAATAGACAAACTTACTATTAAATAATGACTGAAAAGTTATACTGTGTACTTGAACTTATGCGGCGAAGTGTAGTCAGCTTAAGAAAATTTCGAAACTCACCTAAAACATAAGAAAAGTTGTATCTAATTATTAATTCGAAGTATTAAGTAAAAGAAGAAAATGAAATTTTAATAACAAAACTTATAATTATACCCTTCATTTCAATCAAGCGTTTCAGTTACTTGTAATCATCAACAAGAAGTCGTATTAAACTTTTCATTGTTTATGTAATGGTTTCTATTAATCCAACGGCTTAGTGGAAAAGGGAAAATTTATCTTGAATGCGTAAATAAATTTTTATTCGACTTTGATCTAGTAGAAATTGCACAAATGTAAAATTTCATATAAAAGTTTTTATATCAAAACCTTTCTCTCAGTCTAAACCACACTTGGTTGCAACAAAAAGAATAAAAAGATCTTTGATGTACTCGCGTATAGGAATTAATTTTCACAAAAGAGAAAATGTGTTCGCGAGACGGAACCTATATTTCAAACTTAAATTTACAAGATAGAAACTTCTACCATCCGTGTCGACAAAACTCAAGTCGATGTTATTCGGATTTTAATTTTCAAAAAATAAAATTCTCATCGAGCTGCTCGCAGTAGCGCGAGTAACATAAATTATTCATATTATAATAATATTCTACGATTTTTCCATACCGAACTAGTAATATGTACAAACCGCGTTCCCTAAACTATCTCCGGAAAAGAATCAGGACGCTAGGGGCCATTTTAGAATTGTAAATATTCGCAGATAGCGCGAAGCCATTCGGAAAATTGACATTAAAAATACTGGAGTACGTCGCCCGGGCACGTCTTACCCATATTCATCGTCGCGCGCTCTCTCCGCGAGACTTTTTTCCGCGCAAAAACAAACCGTGGCCGCATTTTATCAGAGCACAAGCGGAGTGTGTACATCCAGCCCCGAAATGCCGCAGGCAAAAAGTGAGCTAGCAAGTAGGCGCCCGAGGGGCCGCGAACCGCGGAACACGCGCGTGTGTGCATATCTCACTCGCGGAGTCATTTCTCCGCGGGCCGCATACGTCACGAGTAGTACATTCTCAAGGATCCGGCAAGAGCGGCGCATTACATCTCCTACCTACGGCGCGGCGTTTCCCCGAGAGCCTGGAATTATGCATAAAGCCGCGAGTGGTCGATTATTATTTTTACGAGTTGCCGAGAGGGCCAAACTCTTGCGGCGGAGCTCTAGTCCTGCTATGTGCACTAGGCGCAAGCGGAGCGTAAATGGCAAGGATTTTCCCGCTCGCTCCACCCGCACGCTCGTCTCTCTCTCTCTCTCTCTCTCTCGCTTTCGCTGTTTTATTCTTATAGCCGCGGCTTTGTACCTTCACAATGGGAGGATCTAGTGCTTTGCTCCGAGGATACAACGGGCCCCTTCTTGGCTTTACCTTCGAAAAGGAGAGATATACTTTCTGGAAACATTTGTAGATTTTTCCACCTCGTCCAATTTCTGCGGGATCTTATTGAAATTTGTGTAAGTTGGATATCTTTACTTATGCGTCTTATCATTTCAGGAGTTTGTTTTGGCGTTATATACATATATATATATAATGCATATATACAATTGATTATATTTAATGAGAATTCGCCGCGTATACATTATGGTTAATTATTCCTGGAAAGTTTCCCAGAATTTCACTGTGTTAGATTTAGCATATTTGATGCGACTGACGGATTAAAACTATGTGAATTAACAACTTTGGCGAATGTGTCACAGTTTCGCTTCATTATAATGAAAAGTTCGGCCACATCACATCCATATAACATTGAGCTTAATTATTCTAAAGTAACGCAGTTTCGTCTTAGTCGGCGGATTACATAAATAGCACTGTTTGATATGTATATATATATCTATGTTTATCTGCAGTTTACCCGCCAAGTCTTCATTTCAAGTTTCGCTCGTCCCAAACGCAAGCGTCGCAAAAACTCTGTGTGCCACGAGCAAATTTTATCAATGGAAACAAAACATCGGAAAATCCGACGTATCGATTTTCGCGGTTGGGAGTTTTCGTTTCGCCGAGTGAACGGGCAAAAATACGCTCCAGGGGCTGTGCACGATAGAAAAAAAAGCAGAGAGATAGAGATAGAGAGAGGGAGATCAGCAAAGAAAGCCAAAGGGAGAGAGCTATATACGAGAGACGCGACGGAGCATGGAGGCGGAGCCAGGCGACGAAAGCGCAGAGAGGAAGAGAGAGAGAGAGAGAGAGAGAGGGAGATCCTTGTCATTTCTTTATGACTGATCGCGAGGGATGAGCCTCCCGTCGTCGTCGCGGACCGAAGAAAGCTTTCAAGTAAACAACGAAATAAACGCCTCCCCGAAGCAAACTCCCCGGCAGTCGTCGTCCTCGTTCTCGTCGTCCTCGTCTTCGTCGCCATGACTCTCGATCGTAAATTTGAGCATTTTGAATTCTGACGCCCGCGTCGCGCGCCTGCTGCAGTCGGACCCGCGTATACGTGCTTCTCAGCCCTCCCGACGACGACGTATTTATTGACTTTAGAAATAAGTGAAATGGACCGCGGCTTCTCTCTGCTCAACTGATATTGAAACTGGACTCTGACGCGCCTTTATTGTGGGCTTGTAAACCTGCCATGTAGCGGAGGATTTTATAGAACATTTGATTTTATTGAAAGACGATTGAAGAGACCGGATGTCTTCTTAAATCGAGAATTGGTAATTGTGGAATTCCGAGTATCATATACACAAGTACTTACGTTTTCATTTTCATTATTATTTGTAAATATAATATTAATTAATATTATTATTTGTAGATTGTAAATATAATTGAAAAAAATTCGTTTATAGAAAGTCTGGAAAAATTAAAGATGTGTATGAAATTGCTAGATAAATCCATCAAAATGCTGAACATGTAGTTAAAATAGAAATCAATGTCAGCCCAGGAGGTCCCCATCGAAATCGGAAATTCGCTAATTAATTGCTTATGCATGATTCTGGATGGACCCGCAAGCCACGTAGGCAGTAGGACCTTATAGTCTGATATTGGTCACCTTACTAATTATTACATTCCAGTAACAGACCACGTATATTTTTAAATAAAATAATTATTAATTTCTTCAGTATAGTTATATTCTAAAGAATGTAAGCATTTTTCTTCCTCAAAAGTTGAAGAGATGCGAAAAAGTCTTGAATAAAAGCAGTCGCATAAATCAAAATATTTTTAAAAATAACATCCAAATATTTTAAAATATAGTTTAATATATATACATTTATAATTTATTACAGTTTAAAGTAAAAAAATTCTAAATAAAATGGAAAAATATTAATGCTTTTCTAGCTGTTGGTATATATTTTAATATTCTTTTATAATAACATCACGAATCTAGTACTGGTACATACATTTACTTCACATGATGAGAAAGTTAAAAAAAAGTTGATTGTTACTCAGGTCTTTCTATACTCGTCTATTTCTACTTACTCAACGTATAGGGAAACATCTTTTCGGGCTTTTTTTAAATATGTTTTTTTAAATAAACGTCATATTATACTCTAAGTGATAGTGCAAGTTTCGTACTTTTCCCCTGTAATAAGAATAAGGTTCAGTCTTGGGATTCCCCTTTAAATACCTTATAACGACGCTTCAATATTCCTAATAACAATTAATGTCGCTGATTTTTCAAACTCTCGCTATCCACATTATCAGCATCGGAAAGCCAAGCGAGCAAAGGCACAGGACAGAAACCCGCGGTGTAAGCAAACATTATTAAAATCATATAGCGCGACGCGTCCATTCAACCTTTATGAGTCGCCGTGCGGGAGCGCGTCGGTAATTCATCGCTTGTTACCGTCTCATTCATCAACGCACGCGCGTAAATAAGTGACTCGTCCTCCATACGCGCGATACGGCCCACTTTATTATCTCTCCCTGCTGGCCTAACCAACGCCTTCGTTATACATAGCGCGCTTATACACGTGCAAATTGTCCCCTCTCTGATTTCGCCTCGGAAAAGCATGAATAATAAAGCGCGCCACGAGCGAACGCCCTGATTCCGCGAAAATTGATTTTTGCATGCCGAACTTTTTGCGCTGCTGAATCGCAAATATGCAAATCTAAATAAAGGAGCCACTTTTCTGCTCGCGGATTTCGAATGGCATGTCCGCTCACACCGTTCCAAACAAAATGCGTATTTTTCGGTCTGGAATATTTTTCACATAGAATCTCTCGATGTATAGCTATTTCGATTTTTAAATTCTTTTTTTTTTGCACTATATATATACACGATATTGTACTCGGCGCAGGGAAGATATAGGGGATCACATCTATTTTAATCAGAAAGTGGATCTCGGAATACTGAAATGCGCAGACGGTAAAACTACTACAGCTCGCTCCTCGAGTATCACACTAACCCAAGGAGTTATAGTTTTAATCGTTTAGTCGCCTAAAACTCAGTGTGTTCGAAAAAAACGAGAATATATATATATATATTCATTTATGACCGCCGTAAAAAGTGTACCGAGTGTGCGACTGGAATAGATGCCTGCCGCTTTAAACCTATATATATATATATATATTCACATAAATCATCCGTCCTCCTTTTTTACGCTCTCTCTCTCTCTCTCTCTCTCTCTCTCTTTCTCTCTCCCCTCCCCCGCGTATAAAAGAGCGCAGCCCGAAGTTCGCGCGCGCGCGTTATCAAGAATAATAGGCTGCAGGGGGCTTTTATACGCCGACGCCGCCTACACTATCCGTGAGAGAAATGTCGAAACATCCGCTTCTTTTTTTTTATACGCCGACTCTCTTTCCAAGCTCTCCGGGAACTTTGTTTCGCCCTCTTCTTACGACGAGCTGTATACGCATCTGTACACACACACACACACACACACACACACACACACACAGACACAGATGCACTATTCTCGTGTTAGCTCTAGCTGAAACGGCGCTATCTGGTCGTCGCGGGCGCGCCTCCAAAGTTTCGACAGGTGGTAAATAGTTGAAAGTTTGGGTCGGCGCGCGGGCGTGCGGAAGCCGATGTAAAGCTTATTCGAATGCGGGAAGCCGGTGATCCGCGTTACGGGGCGGGCTCTTAAGACACGCGCGAGCATAGAAAGGGATAGGGGATCGGGAGCATTGGAGATTGGCGATGTAACGTCGCAAGTTCGAGTGAGCAAGGATGGATTCCGCATCCGCGGCGTTGTAGCTGTAGCGCGCGTTTGTACCGCACTGGATTAGACGTTAACAATCCTTAGCGAATGAAAAATAAGGAGTTCGGAAGAGCTTACGAGCTGTTGCGGACGGCGGAGCTTCGCTCTGTCTGTGTGTGAGTGTGTGAGTGTGTGTGTTGGACACGAGGACGAGAGCATGCGGGAAACTTTATTTTTCTCTTGAGCTTGTGAGTGTGGCATTAAATTTTGTTTTGGGCTTATATCGTGATTCATGGTACGCACGCTTTAAGGTTTTGAGGTGAGATTAACGTCCGACCAAATTATTCACCAAGCTTTTTCCCCCTTTTAGTTTTATGCCGTGCGATCATAAGACATTTTGTAATAAAAGCATTATTGCGCATCCATAAAGAGTAAAAGTGGACTTTTCTCTATGTATGTAAGCAGCTTCTTCGATACTTTACGATCTTACGCAAAATTAATATAAAAATTATAGCCACGATTATTTTGGTTACCTATTGTGTACGTCATATGATGTAAGATCACTCGAAAGAAAAAGGAGCCCTCAGCATAACATTTGACCTTATATTCAATGAAAATAATAAATAAAATTTAAGTCGTGCTCCAGAAATTTCGTATTGTATTTGCGCGCTATCAGAAAGCTAATGCACTCTGACAAATCAAATTCTATGCGTTAGCGTATAATTACCGTGTAATTCAGGGCTGTCCGTTTTGCAGCTTACACGAGCCATAAAATTGCTTTAGGGTACTAAAACTGCTTTATATACCGGTATAATGCCCTCACCCTACATTTATATATACATACACGCCGCCGTCCGCGCCGCTCCGTTGTTTTCTCGGTTTTTCCCCTCCCTACCGTTTTTAAACTACATCCCGTATATCACTTCGCTGCCGTTGTTATTTTAAACTTACTTTAGCTAAGTATATTAGAAATGTATTCTGTAAGCTGAATAATAGTACGGGGCTTTCCTGGAAATTTTATACACGCGCCAAGAAACTTTTAACCTAATTTATACAGCGGCTCATACGCGGAATCTCTCGATGCGGAAAGGGCACAAAGCGCGACTAAAAAACCGATGCACGGCGCGTTACAAAGATCGGTGATGCGTTTGCCTCGAAAACTCGTCGGTATATATTACGAGAGAAGCGCACAATGCCAGAAGGAAAGCGGAAAAGTCGCTCGCGGCAAAGCGGCGCGCGAAATTCACGCGGTCGGGCGCGAAAAGAAGAAGCACACGCCGCCGTTTCAACTCATGCGTATACGCGCATGTCCGCTGGCGTATTCGATCGGGCAGCGGCAGCGTTAACAATCGAAGCCCGCCTCGATGGCTCGTACACGGAGTGTATGGACTCGCGGGAGTTAGAGTGTCCATTAAGCGTTAACAGGGTGCAAAAGCGCGGCGCGCTCACTCGCTCGCTCGCGATGCGTCTTAATTATCGGCGTATAATCGCTATCTACCTCGCGCGGCAGCTTCGTATAACGTAGCGGCCCCGCGGCGCTTTTTAATGGAAACGGTGCTTCGAACAGTGCCGGTATATCGTAAGGAATAAGAGAGATGCGTGGAGAAAAGAGGAGCGTTGCGTGCAGCGCGCCTGCATATGGCCATAGGTCGGTGAGTTTTAAACCGAGTTTAAACGGTGCGGGCGCACGTATATACCGATCGTCAGCGGCACGCAATTCCTAGCCGACGAGGCAGCTAATAAAGATTTACCGGTATAAATGCGCAACCTCCATGCGCGCGCGTAGAGGCCGCATTATAGATCAATTCTCGTCAGGCGCAGATGTTGGGGCTCTGCTGGGGCGCGACGAGAATTTTCTCTCATAGACGGATTATTATGTGCAGCGCCGCCGCCGCGCCCAGTGCGCCTCGCTGTAATCTCGCTGCGGAGCTATCCGTCATGGCGGCCGTATATTATGGAAGCTCGTTGGCGCGATCGAAGTAGTAGTTCCCGAGTTTGGTTGGACGCCCCCGCCGACGCCGCCGACGCCGCCGACGCCGCCGCGCTATATACAGTGATCGAGCATCGCGCCGCCCTGCCATGTGATCCTTGCTTTATTTCCGCGATACGACCAGCGTACAATCGTGTATAACGCATCTCTTTCGCATTAGCGCGCGGGACTTTTGCTATACGATCCGGCTGCTGTTATTCCTTTTTTCATTTATTTCGCCTAACCCCCAACAAGATCGAAATCTGTGTTGATGATGGATTTTCCTTTTTCTTTACTTTATTTATTGACTTCCTTCTTCCTTTTGATTATAACACCAGGGAATAACGGGTGGTACTGTCGACTAAGTCAATATTAAAAATAGATTTGGTATGTGGAATAAAAGTGCTAACTATACAATGATGACAATCTTTTCCATTCTACTTGATTATCGAGCGAAAGAGCACAATAGCGCGGTATAATTATATCAGCACAGAAATTTTCAGCTTAATTAAAAATCAGCGTACAAGCAACAATAACTGTGCAATAAGGCACAGCGAAACAATGAACCGCTTCGTCGACATCCAAGATAAAAGCAATTAATTTTTTTCTCAGCTATGCGCGCGTCC